>JASDQU010308702.1:166638-185059 GCA_032191745.1 Picea mariana
AAGGTAAATAATAAATTTAACAAATCAATTAAACCACTGATCCAAATAAATCATTCTATCATTAGAAAAAACTTGAAGTCATAACATAGAAAAGATCATCATGATAAAGTTGAGTAAAGTTATTTCCTATCAATGTCATATAAGTTAGGAAAACAAGAACTTTCATAATAACAAGAAATAATAAACTCTTGAATTCCATAAAATAGTGAAATATGAGTTATGATAGTAATGGTCTTCATTTAAACACAAGCACGACTTGATTTCACATATTAATCATTGAGTAAAATAGAAAAATTCTTCACAATCACATTTCGAATTTCATGCTTACGGTCATGAAATTTGAAATAGATAATCAATATGAATATCAAGAACTGTTGTTAAATTTAGTTCCAATGACTAATGAATCCATAATAATGTCCAGCAGAAAATAAAATCAACAATAACTATGATAAAAATATTCACAACATTGTAAGGAAACCAATAGAACTCATAGAAAAATAAACAAGATAAGAGAAAACTTCTTATTAAAATAAAAAGGGACCCAAATTTTATATCGTTCAAAAGAAAATTTGGGTGGTGGTTGTTTGCCACAACAAATCCTGAAATGTCAGGTGAAGTTGTACAACCATTGCAACCACGTGATCATCATTTCATCAGGGTATCTTCCCCTGTGCTTAATCATGTGATACAACAAAGATAAGTTAAGCATATGATAATCATGAGTACAAATACACATATAATTATTCATGAAATGAAACTCATGGAGATTGGTAGGAGGGAGGAAATCCTACTGAAAACAAAAACCATCAGCCTGATCATCCTTCCTGAAAGTGTATCCACAACCCTAATCAATCCATCTCCGAAGAGGGATACCATATGTAGATGATGGTTCATCTTAATCCCCATTAGTATGATCCTTGTTTCTTTAAGACCGAGAGGACATGAGATATCTCAAGAAGACCCAATGATTTCCCTGAGAAGAAGAAATGAGGTAAGGGACAAGCTCAGGTCTAGAAAAATGTTGCCTCTTCATTTGCGAATCCTTGTAAAAATCCCAAAGATGAAAATACTTTCTCTTTGTAGAGTGAGCTTTTGATTCTTCTGGGATGGCATGTCCTAGTGTTTGTCTAAAATTGAGGATGAAGGTGGCTGAAATTCCTCATAGAACAAGTCTGTGTCCCCAAAAGGATCTGCATCATAACTCCCAAGGGATGATCCAGAATCACCCTAAAAATGTTGCGACAGATCATCATCGAATGGACGGAAAAAATATGTAACCATATCATCATCAGGCCGCCAAACATCTGAATCATATACACATGAAGACCAATCTTCTGAAGATGACAACTCAACCCGTTTTGCTTGAGAGCTACCATCAATTTCGTAAATGGGGTCTCTATAAAAAATAAAACGGCCAAAATTCCATGTGTGTCTCCCAATCTGTATGAAAGTATATATATGTTCATCAACCATATCCACGATTTCTTTCATAATTCCATAAACGTGACTAAACATGATCATCTCTTTGTATTTGTGTGCAAGAAGGATAGAGGCTAGGGCGGCTTCAACTGGATCATCATTGAGACTAATTACTTATTCAACTTCATGCGCAAGAGGAAAGAAATGATGGACAACCTCACCTTCATCAAGCGGGAGCAAAGATAATGATGTCTCAACATGTTTTGATTCGTCATAATTCTTCTTTATTTTTATGTACATGCCCCTCCATCGCCTCTTCACCACAAGGGGCTTGATCCTTAATACATAGTGTTTTGTTTGCCTCCTTTCAAAATGATCTACCGCATCCAAGGGATAATCTAATACTTCTTCACTTCCAAGGTATGGGACATGATTAAGGATCTTAGGGTTTACCTAGCCGTGTATCCTAATATATTCGTCTTAATGGATGTTGTAGTGATAAATGTGCTTGATGATCGGGGAATGTTATTGTCTAGAAAATGGGCTACAACATTGGGTGGTATTATCCAAATGGACCTAGCTTATGCAACCATCCTAGAAAATGATGGAACCTTTGTCACTCTGCATAGGAAGCTCATTGTGAGACACCAAGTAGAGGATCCCAATGTCCCTTTGAATGAATTTTATTAGAGTTGTTACCACCCCATGCCTAGGGGTAACTAGAGGAGATCATGTATCATGGAACACAATGAAGATAGTGATGTCGACCATGATGATGGTAAACATGTCCACATATAGCAACCCATCAACCCCCCTCATATTGCCTCTTCTACTTCATATTATCCAAGCTCATCACATTCAATCAACTCAGTGTATGGGAGATGGAAATCCAATGCCACCATGAGGTATTTTTTCCTTCTTTCATGCAAAGTGTTGTGCTTAATATACCAGGCATGTGGATGAGGATCATTGGTTGAAGTTGGATAATGGATCACTAGCTCAAAAAGTTATGTTTATTTCCTTGTTTCACCATGGTGGATAGTATATATGCCCTAGTCTCGTGTTAACACTAAACTTGTTATAGTGCCCTAGTTTTCCACAAGGGGGACCTAACAAGGGTAACGTTATGTTTCCCCACCACACTTAACACTTTCTATCATGTAGCTTGTTATAGTGCACTAAACTTCAATAATGGGTCATGGTCCATTCTCTCATGAGAAGAGGGGCTAAAGGCCCAGAGGTTGATTCCAACTGCTAGCAAAAGAAGAATAAAGAAAGAATGATTTTAAATAAAGAAAGAAATAATAACAAAGGACTCTCAAAATCCAATGAAAACTTGAACTCTACCCTTTTTTCATTCACCCCAGTCCCAAAGCAGCGATGTTATAGATTGAAACCTTATAAAGGGGACTTGCAAATATGATGAGAGAAAAAATAAAAAGACAAATTAAGGAGTTTGGAAAAAAATAGCACTTAGAAAGTGGTAAATCAATAGAAAGTGCACCCTCCACAAAGGTGCTTATAGTAATGGACTCAATAACACTACAATCCATGAAGTAATCCCTACTATCACACTTACTCTTTAAGGGTTCGTTTCTTTCACTGCTTCCCCGGGTACATATCCCTCTACCTAGGTATTTTCTTTCATTGTTTTGTTTATCACACCTAACATGGTCAGATGAAGGCCCTCCCATATTCAAACTTGCTAACTTACATAAATTATTGAGCTAGTGTGAAATTTGAAGGGGATACTTGATGTGAATTATTCACGTGGATTATATATTAAGTAATAGCTACTTTGCATGATCCAAGGACTAGAATATCTTATGAACACCGACTTCACTTGATTTCATATATTTTTTTTTTTATTTGGATTCCCCCGACATGGTTCCTTGAAGGATGCCCCAGGATTTCACCCAGGACATTGTGCCTCTATTGTAGGATATGGTACATGTGATGCAGAGTATTGATTCACCTAGTGGCTTGACACATTTAGACATTAGCTATCACATCTTCTATGCTGAATTTTCCGATTTTTAGATCTGATAATTATTGTCTTATGATTTAAATGCTATTGTTATCATAGAATAATTACACACTGAAAATCTCAACAAGACTTAGCGAACTTAATGAGAGGTTGTTGTAAGTAAATATGATATGATATGATATGATATATTACAATTGAGGGCCCCGATATATATACTTGGATGGAGTTCTCTTTCATTAATGGACGTGTCTTTTCCATTATTGTATTTTCATTAATTAATTAATTATTAATTATCAATTATTGATTATTTATATTTACATTATATTATAAATATATTATTTATATATTATATTTATGTTAATGATGATTTCCTCACATGCACGTCTAATTAATATAGGCCTCTAATGTTGAGTATATTCACTGAGAATCCTCTCATCACAAGGGGTCTCTAGAGCCTACATCTTCAACATTAGACTAAACTTGTAAAAAATTCAAACTTTCCCTATAAAAATAGATCACTCCATCATAGAGAAAGCAACGTGAGATAATCTTGAGTCATTATCACTCCTCGTCAAATCAACATGAATACTAGGAGAAATACTACACCTGGGCCATTCACCACTAGCCAAATCAACATGGCCCCGTGAGTGAATGTATCATTCTCCCTTGGTCAAATCATCATGATCAATCTAGGAGAATGTATGCCTAATGCTGCTAACCGGAGAAACATCAACATTCTGGGTCATTCACCATTAGCCAAATCAGAATGGCCCCGTGAGTGAATGTATCATCCTCCCTTGGTCAAATTAGCATGACCAATATGGGAGAATGTCTTCCCGATGTTGAAACATCAACACTCCCTCTCAACGAGGGATACATTCTGCATCACACCAAGCTTGTCTCTAAAGTATAAAAACTTCCTTGGTGAGAATGTCCACAATCTGCTCATTTATGGATATGTATTGGATCTTTGTTTCTCCCTTCTATACCATGTCTCGAATGAAGTGATATTTGATCTCAATGTGCTTCGACCTACCATGAAATACTAGATTTTTCAAAAGATTGACACAAGATTTATTATCATAATGTATCAAGGCCATCTCTAGCTATTGATTAAATAGTCTTGCAAGAAGATTTCAAATCCATATTGCTTCAAGACTTGCGAGACTGGTTGTGATATACTATGCTTATGTTGTACTAAGTGCTACAGAATTCTACTTCCTGCTAAAGCAGGATATCATAGTTTATCCTAGGCTAAAGAAACATCCTAAGGTGCTCTTTCTATCCACTACACTCCATGCCTAGTCAGAATCAATATATCCCTACAGCCTCACTTGACCACCTGAGACATATCTCAGTCAATATCCAACTGTACCACGTAGGTACCTCAACACATATTTTCCTGCAACCCAATGGAAACGCCTCGGCTCAACCATAAAATGGATGAGGGTGTTCATTGCAAAGAAAATATATGGCCCAGTGTTAACCAGGTATATCAAGGATCCAATCAGCTGCCTATACATAGTGGGATCCACCAGATTTGAATATGAAGCTGAATCACTTAGCTTCTTCAGATTTGACATCATAGGTGTAGCCATGGATTTGCAGTCCATCATATTGAATCTGCTCAAGATCTCAACTGTGTACTTCCCATGTCTGAGGAAGATCACACCTAGTTTTTTCCACACCTTCAATCCCAAGAAATAATGCATCAAGACAAGATCCTTCATCTCGAACTCAGAGGCCAACTCCCTCTTGCATTGATCGATGATTCAGTATGCTCCCATAAGGAACAAGTCATCAACATATAACACCAAGATTAAAGGATCAACATCAACAACCTTGTAGTAAAGGTTGGGATTTGTTTCACTCTTGGTGAAGCCCAAGCTCATCAAGTATCCATCAATCCTGGAGTACCATGCCCTAGGTTCCTGCTTGAGTCCATACAAGGACTTCTTCATATTGAAAACATGAGACTCCCTCCCATGTATGTCAAATCCCTGAGGTTGTTTTATGTACACTTCCTCCTCAATCGCACCATTGAGGAATGTAGTATTTACATCCATCTAGTGTAATCTCCAATCCATGATTGTTTCAATTGAAATAATGGTCTTGATGGAAGTGTACCTAGTGATTGGAACAAAAGTCTCCTTGTATTCCACTCCCTCTTTATGAGAGAATATTCTTTCCACAATTCTCTCTTTGTACTTCTTAATGTTTCCATCTGCTGCATGCTTGATCTTATAGATCCACTTGGAATTCACCACTGACTTCCCCTATGGTCTCATAACTATCTCCCACACATCATTATTCATGATGGATTGATACTCTTCCATCATGGAATCCTTCCAAACCTATTGGTATGTTGCCTCCTCATAGATGGAAGGTTTGGAATCAATGATGTGACTCATCAATAACATATAACTTGAAAACCTGTGAGGTCATTTTCTCTCCCTGAAAGCACCATTGGGAGATGCATGCCCCTCCGCATCATGAAAAGTGTCATGAAGCCAAGATGGTGTCTTCCTGTTCATGATAACATCTCTAGGTAGATCCACTAGCTCCGTTGTCTCTACTGACTCCTACTAATAGTATAAAGGATGAATAACTGGACTAGAGGGATTTATACCCTTATCCTTCAGAGCCTTCTGCTCCTCACTATACATATCCATATGATACTCTCTAGACCTCCTAAAGGCTACCTCTTCATCAAATGTGACATCATGACTATCCTCAATTTGACATTGTCCTGGAATGTAGATTTTGTAGTCCTTTGAAGTCTCATTGTATCCCACAAAAGTACCCTTCTTTATAGAAGGTTCTAACTTCGTCCTCTTCTCCTTGGGAACATAGATGTATATTGGACAACCAAATATCCTCAAATGGTTGACCTTTGGCTTCAATCCTGTGAATGCCTCGTCATGAGTCTTTCCCCCAAGATCTGGTGAGGACTTCTATTCTGGATGTACATTATTGTACTAGATTCCTCTCCCCATAAGAACATGGGTAAATCTTGATCATGAATCATGGTTTTGGCCACCTCTACAATGGACATGTTCTTTCTCTCTACAATGAACATGTTCTTTCTCTCTACAACCCCATTCTTTTGTGGGTTATAAGGAACAATCAACTCCCTCTTGATCCTTGCCTCCTTGGAGAAATCACTGAAGTCCCTGGAAGTGTACTCTCCTCCATTATCTAACCTCAACACCTTGATATTATTCCCTGTCAGGTTCTCTACTTGAGCCTTCAACTCCTAGAATCTGTTGAAGACCTCATCCTTGGTCTTCATGAAAAATATCCATGTATTTTGGGAGAAATAATCAATGAATATCACACAGTACATGAATCCACCCAAAGATGCAACTATGATAGGTCTACATACATTTGAATGTACTAGATCCAAGATCCCCTTGGACATGTTTCCATTGCTCGAAAAATATCCCTTGGAATTTTTTCTAAGTGCACATCCTATGAAAATTCCATCATGCTCTACATGAAGCTCTAGAATTCTTGTGACCATCCTCTTCAATGTTGGTAAGGCCCTGTAATGTAAGTGTGCAAATATTTGATTCCCTAGCTCACACAAATTGATGTTGTCATATACCAATGTCTGGGATGGTTGTCCCAAAAATATGTATAGACCTCCCTTTCGAACACCAATCACTATTGTGGAGTCTATAACATCTGTGTTATTTATCACAGTGCAACCATTCTCAACTTGCAGAGAAACAGAGAGTGACCAAAAGAGTTGGTCGCACTATGTAGTGCAATCCTTAAGGTGGTCGCACCTTGTAATTAGGAAAATCATGACCAAAGGGAATGTGGTCGCTCTGTGTGTATAGGCCACTCACGACCACAACCATACAATTGCAAAAAATAAAATATCTAAATTAGATCTATTAGATCTAGCACTGAAATATTTTAACTACTTCTGGAAAAGACTGGTTTCGATACCATATTGAGTTTTCAGAGTTTTAGATCTGATAATTATTACCTTATGATTTAAATGATATTGTTATCATAGAATAATTACACACTGGAAATCTCAACAAGATTTAGCAAACTTGATGAGAGGCTATTGTAAGTAAATATTATATGAGATGATATATTACAATTGAAGGCCCCGATATATATACCTGGGCAGAGTTCCCTTTCATTAATGGACAAGTATTTTCCATTATTTTCTTTTCATTAATTAATTAAGTATTAATTATTGATTATTATATTTATACATTATATTATAAATACATTATTTATATATTATATTTATGTTGATGATCATTTCCTCACATGCACGTCTAATTAATATAGGGATCTAATGTTGAGTATATTCACCGAGAAGCCCCTCATTACAAGGGGTCTCTAGAGCCTACATCTTCAACATTAAACTAGACTTGTAAACAAGTCAAACCTGCCCTATAAAAATAGATCACTACATCCTTGAGCAGGAAATGTGAGAGCATTTCGAGTCTGTATCACTCCTCGTCAAATCAGCATGACTATTAGGAGAAAGACTACACCTGGGCCATTCACCACTAGCCAAATCAACATGGCCCCGTGAGTGAATGTATCATTCTCCCTTGGTCAAATCAACATGATCAATATGGGAGAATGTCTTCCTAATGCTGCTAACTGGAGAAACATCAACATCCTGGGCCATTCAACACTATCCAAATCAACATGACCCCGTGAGTGAATGTATCATACTCCCTTGGTCAAATCAGCATGACCAATATAGGAGAATGTATGCTTGATGTTGAAACACCAACATTCTAGACCTTGGATGATGGACAAATGTGCTTGATTTTGATATATATGGTTGCGGTGGCACACATATGGGTAGAAGTACCACACCCTGGACTCTACAACTCATATACTAGTATGCATTGGATGGAGGAGATTGAACAGGGAGATGATTGGAGGACATATAGAGACGATATAAAACCTTCTCCTCTTTAGACGATATCCCTTTTACCTTGGATGTTGGGCATTTGGATGATGTTTTCATGCTAGGATTTGACATAAATTATGGGGTTTTCTACCACTTGGACACCCATGATGTCTTGAGATGTGGCGTATCATTTTCTACCACACTTGCACCTCAGACGATGACACATTTCCTTAGAGAGGCCCTCATAGCCCATTGGAGTCATGAAACTACCACACATGTGACCATTTATGTATTGGTTTCATGGTTTTGAAATTTGTAGAAGCTAACTTGAGGGTTCGACCCCACTTGTAGACATGAATTTTGACATTTTGGACTATTTGAGTGCTAGGGTTTCCTTACAAATAAAGCTAGCATTCCATTTCATTTTCATCATCACATTCACTCCTCACACTTGTGTGGGAGAGATAATTTTTTTTTATCTCTAGTCTTTCTTGTCTCTTGGATCTCATGCGCACTTGTTGAAGAAGGATCTTTTTGGATGTTTTTTCTTTCTTGAATGGTCTGTTGTTGCAACTAGGGTTTTTATTTTCCTAGTGACTTGGATAAATAAGTAAATGCTGAAATTTTGTGTCATTGATAAATTTTTAAGGTGATAATTACTATCTTGTTGCATGTTAATTTTTTTTGGTTAAACCTGTTATCACACAATTTGTACTTGTCCAAGCCCAATACAAGTAAATAAAATCAGTGTAACTACAGGATAACTCACCACTGTCACGTTAGTGGGAAATCCCCACGTTTCAGGGATGGATGGGGTCCATCCCAAGGGAGGCATCCATGGTAACCTCAAGGGATCAGATAGCAAGGATATGGTCAATCTTAGAGCACCCTCTCACTGGTTACCTAATTCAAAGGGTCTATGTTTATGAAATTGAGGCAAAAGAAGAGTTGTGTGTACTTGCCTGGAACAAGAATAATATAGCGCGCACACACACACACACACACACACACACACAATAATTTCCAAGTACCAATATGATAAAATACCTCAATAGACAATAGACAACATAGATATATGATGGCTGAAAGAAAATTGCAGCAAGATGACATTTTATAACAAACAATAGTATTTTGTAACAACCACACGAAATTCAACTCAGAATTGCAAGAGAATACAGTGAAAACTTAGCATTTATCAAGTAGATCATTTAACACTTATCCCAAGAAATTTATGAGTATGTTAGCTAGTATCTAGAGTGAATTATGCAAAAAAATGAAGCAAGTTATATGGTTGTAGCAGTGTTTTGCAACAACAACAATTTAGTGAATTTAGCTAAGCTAGGGTTGGAAAAAGTTAGTAAAATATTTAGAGAATGGAGTATGAAAGTTTGTTTGATCAAATTCCTTCACAAGAGTAACGAGGCTAGTGCCTTTTGGGATATGGAGTCTTTTTACAATAGCACTATAAGAAATTGAAGATGATAATAATGTCTAAGGACATTGATATGAAGTTAAGGAGCTAGCAACTTAGGGCCTCAAACTTCAAGCCTCAAATGATGAATTTGATAGAGAGAAAACACCTTTGATATCTAGGGAATTATTCTCCTTAGATTCTTGAAATATATAGCCACAAGCCTCTAGAACCACACTCCTAAAGTTCTATCACTTTAGGGCTTTAGGAGTTTACTCTAGACAAGATTTTCTTAACAATTAAATAGGTGGAATGATCTAGAGAGGGGAGGAAGCACCTTATGCTCCTCTCCTAGGGTTTTAAGCAAACAATATCGAAATATTCAATATGAACAAGTAAAATTTACCATAAACATTCAATGCAATGAAATGAAATTGTATATTTTACTTCACCAAAAATAATCAAGAACAAACCCTAGTTGCATAATTTTCCAGCAAGAAATAGCCAAGAAAGATCCAAAAATTGCTCCTCCAAGCCTAGGGCATTATTAAAAGAGACCAATATTGCCTAAGAGGGCGAAAATTTCAGTCCTCCTCTTGTGAGAGGAAAGTTATGATTCAAATGAAATACCAAGAGGTGTATTTATATCACCCTCTTTGGCCTAAAATGTCAACTAAAAAATTTAAGAGGGATGACCTCAGGAATTCACCCTCACAATTACAAAAATTCAAATTTTACATAAAATATCCCTTTAAAGGGTGACATCATCCCTTCTTAGGGTGACATTAGGCTCCCAAAGTGAAACGTGTCAACCATAATTTCAAACTCTCCTCCATAAAATCATCAAGACCTAAGTGACGTCATGAGCTAGTGGGGTGATGTCCAAGTCTCAAAGGCTAGTGTCCAGGTTGAAAGAGGTGGGAGCTCATCTCCTAGCCATGCTAGAGTGCCTCCAAAGGCAACGACCTCCTTCTTCAAGGTGAAAATAGTCATCACAAGGTTTCCCCAGATGTGGGGCCTAGAATCCATCCTTGGGCTCCAAAGCCCTCACGAAGATCCGAACAAAGTCATCTCCTCATGAATACATGTCCACCGGGAAAAATCCTACAAAGAAAAAAAAATGTGCCCTTAGAGGGTCCATAAGTCACAATAATCATGCTAAGTAAGCCACATCTAATAATGGAACCACCCAAACATTTGCATAAAAACCCCCTTTTCAAATTAAACAAATGCTCAAAGACCTTATACAATTTGTCAAATTTAGTTATGGGAGGGGTGTCAAGGCATCCTATTGGGTTAGTCAATCCCCAAGTCAAAGGTATTTCCCAAGGGAAACCTATCTAAGTCATGTGTGATTATGAGGTGGATTTGGGTAAGACTTTTGGGTATGGGTTTTCATAACTTGCAAGGGCTCGTATTGTCTCATTTATGGGTGCTTTTGTTGAGGGCCTACCACATCCTTTTCCTCTTTTTGTTTTTAAAGAATATTTTTCCAAGCCCTTTATTATCCATTTATTTTGAATGTGTTTCCAATTTGAATAAAATAATGGGAACTAAAAGGAAATACATAGCCCACATATGCTCTACCTTGGTTTCCATGCTTTTCCAAGTTGAAGACAATGAGGGGAACTAAAAGGAAATGCATAGCCCACATACACTCTACCTTGGTTTGCATGATTGATTAGTTAGTTAGTTAGTTATTTTATGGGTCCCTCATTTTTTAAGAAGTGTTTCATTGTTCTCAGGATCCCAGGGTGAGCTTTTAATGCATGATGTTTTGCTAGGGCACCTCTGAGCGTAATGGCCCCTTCTTCCCATGAAATGAGGTACATGCCCTTCTTGGGTCAGTAAGCCCAAAAACCCAAAATATGAGGAGATGAAATGGAATAAGTATAGAAAGTGATAAGTATTATCGGGAATGTTATGATGACTCTTCAAGGAACCCCCTAATAGCACCCCATTCCTGAGGGTGACCAACTTACAAGGACGTGATGACACCCACCAAGGTTAAATAAGGTAAAATGTATAATATCCAAGAAAATGTTTTGTAATCAATAAAAGATTCTTTGCAACATATTCTAATGCTTCAATTATTAAAGTGACAATTACCACGAAGCCAGACTTATTACCTCATGAAGAAATACCTTCTTCCCATGGGGCTATGTCGATGTGATGGATGTTTTTCTATTTTCGGTGATGGATAATGGTGCAATTCAAGATAGTAGGGGCCCTATGGGGCTCTTCTAGTCAATCTAGATCTCGCAACTCCATGTCTACTACCTATGGGCCTTGAGACATGATATCCTTACTTACCCCTAGGTTGGGGGGTAACAAAACCTAGGGAGGAGACATAAGTATTTCTCTCCTTCATATGGTTTGTTTGTCCATTTTTTGTGAAAGTATTCTCTTGCTAGGATTCAAGGAACTAAGGCCCAAGAGTATTTTCACCTTAGGTTTTTGATCTTAGTCTTTGATCCTTGACTTAGTTCATCTAGAAAAGGGAGAAATGACATATAGGGCCCAAAAGGCTTTGCACCCTAAAGGTCGTTATCTTGAAGGTTTAATCCTTATACCCAAGAGGCTTTGCACTTTAGGGTTTGAACCTCATCCTTCTTGACTATCTAAGTCAATCTTCAAGTGGTGCATGCTTGACTCCATAAGTCCTAAAATACAACGACACTAGTCTAAAGCTCTTCTTGTGGTGAAAATTACATTTAGATATAACATTCTCTCTCTCTCTCTCTCAAAGTGATTTTACTAAATTCTCTTACTCTAACTTTAGCATACTAATGATATTTATTGATGTTCTTATTGTTGGACACACTGACTACATTGAGAGGGGGGGGGGTTGAACAGTGTAGGGCTCTTTTTCAAAAAAAAACTTCCCCTTCACTAAACTCTTTAGTTAGCAATCACCATTTACTCATTACTTATTGTTGTCATTTATAACTAGTTAAATGTGAAAATTTATCAGCAACATATATCAACAATATATCATCAACAAATCATCACCACAAATAACACAAGGAACACAAGATGCATGCATAATTTTATTTTTATTATGGACTACAATCCTTGGGTTTATCAGCAACAACTGAATAGAGTACAACTCTACAAGAGTATCAGATCTATAATGCAAGACTCAACTTACACCCTCAGCACCAACTGAGATGAGGCAACAATCCTCAACAGATACCAATCTATCAACATGTATGCAACTTGTTGGTAGTGCAACATGCGTATGTACGTGCCTTACTAGTAGTACAACTTGCGTATGTACGCGACCAGTCTTTACTATAGCCTGCATGTCACATTTGAGCAATTAGGGTTTTCATTTATTCACACACTCAGATCCTCTACAACCTTCAATCACATTATCTTATGTCTCTCACTGTCCAATCTGATCCATAACCAATCACAACACATCCAAGCTCTCCAACAACTTACTCATGCTCCTCAACAATACAATATGAATACTAATCAATCATGTATAAGAAATCAACATACTATAGCAATCATGTCAGCATTGAATCATAAGAGTGCTGCTCACCAACACAAACCATATCAAAACAACCATACCAAGAATTCCTTGAGCATTCACCACTCAAAAAGCAAGAGTATCCATCAAGACAACAACGTAACCATACCAGATTTTCTATGGTAGATCTGAGCCCATAGAATGCAGATCTGGAACCTACTTTAGTCTTCAAAATGATGGTACCATCTCAAACACAAGTATACATGACTGCATCCATTGTACATGCCTTGTCTTCATTTTTCCCACGTATGTACGTGCCCTAGCTCACTGCAACTCGTGTATACCTCAAAAACTAGGGTTTCTGAACTTCCGAGACTTTTTCTGTCATGATCTCAGACTTACCGAAACTTTGATGCATACACAAGATCCTCCAAATCTCCTCTCTCTCATAATAGATCTTCAATGCATGCTTAAGAGATACACACAAGAGATACATAAGAGATGATTTTCACAAGAAACCCTTGCCTCTTATTTATACTCTCCAAGTATCTTCCTTAGAAGCATCTTCTAGGTCACTTAATCCACTTCTAGGTCACTTAACCCATTTCTAGGTCACTTAACCTATTTCTAGGTCACTTAAACTATTTCTAGGTCACTTATCCTATTTTAAGGTTAACCACTTTCCATAATTAGAAACTTCTCCATTTAAATATTCCTCCTCGAATTTGTCACTTTTCTTTACCATTTAAATAATAATTTCTTCTTTGCAAGCTCTTTGACTTCTTTGACCTTTTGGGGCTTCAAGCCTACATATGAGGGTCCTTCATCTTCGTAGGGCCATAACTCTCAAACCATGAGGAGTTATGTGACATTCCGCATACCACCGGAAATGGAATGGCAAGCACTATCCATGTAGGATAGTTTCACCAACAAATTCATTGATCTTTATCTCATTATTCCATATATAAGCATGGGTTCTTCAACCATACGTCTAGCATAACTCAACCGTAAATCATCTTCCCGTGAGGGATTTCACCATAAGGGGACCACTTTGGAGTTCATCCATTTGTACACCTTATCAACCATTATAAGACAATAATGATTCATCTTTACATCAATCCAACAATGCATCATATACCAATGAAACACATCGATCCATATTCATTTATCATCATGTATCAATGACAACATATGACTATTATTCCACTTGACATCAATCAATACATACTTCATTAATATACTATGATAAGACATATATCAAACCTTTGACCTTTGACATAATTTAATCATCCTTTGGCATCAACCAATTCCTTGACATCAATCAATCAATCATCTTTTGACATTAATCGATCACTTGACATCAATCATTGAAATCAATTAATTAAACCTTTGGCATCAATGACAACATGATCCAACAATATCCCCCTTTGACATTGATGGCAATACCAACATTGATGTCAACACCAATCATTGATGTCAACATGTAGACAAGGAATGCTCTACATCAATAGTCATCAATCACATCAATGTGACTATATCTCCACATCAATAATCATCAATCACATCAATGTGACCATCTCTCCCCCTTTGACATCAATGGAAAAGGTTCATTCTCCTCTTGGGGTTTCTCCCCCTGCTTGAACTCTCCTTGGGGATGCTCCCCCTGCCTGAATGCCTTTGATCTTCCTCTGAATAATCTCTCCACTTTTGAACAAGGGATATCACTCTAATGTAATGTTGAAGATACATCACTCGTGCTCCCCCTGTGACCATCGCTCCCCTTGGAATTATGACTATGTGTTCTTTCTTCAATTTTAGGGCTCTTTCCTCCTATAATCATGGGAAGAAGAATGACTCCCCCTATGGGTATGTCTCCCCCTATCTTCTATGCAATATGAACAATATGCTACCACATGACAATCCTTGGACTTGTCCATGCATCAAACTCATGCCATACAAAACATCATGAAGCAAAAGATATGTCAATGAATGAAAAAATACATCATGTGCCAATACTCTACCAATCATATGCCTCCATCAACATTACAACCATGTGCATCTACCAATATGCCAACCATGAACCAAGTATCAAAATTATGAATCTCAATCAATCAAGCGTCTCAACTATATCATCCCATATGTATCAAGTAGTACCAATGGTGTACTTTTATCCAAGTACTATCATCAAACATATACCATCTATGAGTGTACCAAACATGTACATCAACATGTATCACTACTTGTACCAAGCAAGTACATCAACCATGCACCATAACTAAATGAATTCTCATGTATGCCAAATCCACCACAAAACATGTGCCAATCAACCTGCTAGTATGTGCCTCTACCAATGTACTAGAAGTGTACCAATCATGCATCAAATCATCAATGATGTACAACATGATCACCTCATCAACTCACCAACTACATATCCCAATATATATGCACCAAGATATCCAACAAATTTTCTTCTAATAATACATCTATGAAACTGAAATATGTACCAGCCATGTACCCCAACAGATCAGCCTCAATCCTCCATTCACTACAACAAATACTAAACATCCAACAATACATGTACTAGTAGTGTGCTTCAATAGATCAATGACATCTCTAGCTTGCATCATCATGATATATCACATAACAAAGGTACCATAACTTTACTGTCATAACCAACATTGTTCTTCAACATAAAAAGCCTCAATCCATACTCATGGGTTAGTGCCACCCATCCAAGATAGCCTTTCATTTTATATCATCACTTTACATAATCCAATATGTAAAAATGAAAACCTAAAGAAAACAATGTAAGAACCTGCAACAAACTACATCGGACCCTGCACCACAGAGTTATACCATCACATCAAGCTGCAATCCATGTGCATAACCTTTTTTCCCAAGGATTTACCACATATACATGGCTTGCTACACAAACAACTCTTGTATGTACGTGGCCTATTCAAGGTCAGCCTGCGTATGTACGTGACTGTTACCACTGTCACCCGCGTATGCTTCAGTAGATGACACACTTGAGACTCCCTTAAGGCTTCCATTCTGCTCTGGTTGTTTAGTCTTCTTCACCCACTTCTGAAGTGCTTCTTGTTAAGTATGTGTTATATTCTTTGCATGTGTGTGTATGTGGGCACGTCAGATACGACAACTGTGTCTGACGATCCCTTCACCTAGAGCTCTGCTGTGTGCACCGGGTGCTTTCCTAGGGGGGGTCCCAGGGGGGGCAGGTATGCCCCCCCCTGGTTACGCGCAGCGTTCGGGGTAGCGCCCCGAAATTTTATTTTGGGCGGTTTTTTCTATTTTTAGCGGATTTGTAAATTAATCCCAGATTAAGGGATTAGGGTTTTGGTGTCTACGAAATACCTAAAAACAATTTATATATTGTATGGCGAATGGTGAAATCCGATATAATGAAAATAAGAAAGGTTTTCTTTGTTGAGGGTTTCCGGTATAAAATCTCTGTGTACTTTGTGTATGAGCCATTGATTAATTTTTGTATTCCTTAAGAATCTATATGCATTGCTTTACTTCGCAGGTTTAAAACTTACACTTCTCAGAACTTGATCTCTGAGCTTCATATTTTCAAAGATGTCTCCATTCCTTACTTCATTGCTTATTCTATTCATGCTATATGAAGTCCTCATCATGGAATTTCTTCTTGTGTTCCAACAATTCTGGGATTTGTGGCCAAATTCACCACAGCTGTAGCATCTCATGTTGTGACAGTGAACAACAATGTGTCCTACTTGATCACATCTCTAACACCTTATGGTGTTATGAATTCTTCCAGTATTTCTTCTTGTATAAGATTTGCATTCCAAAGCTTTGTGACCATATTTATTACATGAATAACATTGACCATGAAAAATACTTTCATACCTTTGCTTTGGTGTCCATCTTCTTTGAGGTGTAAAGATGGCTTCTTGATTTCTTCCTTGCTTCATTCTTTTGAAACTTTCCTTCCCTTGTGTAGGTGGTTGACTTGCAACATTATCTTCATCCTTTGAGAGTGAGGGATTTACCTCATGCTTCTTTGAGGTTCTTGCTTCAGCATGTGTAGCTTCTCTCTTGTATCCAAGACCTGTTTTATCATTTGGTGATCTTTGAATTTCTAAGATCTCATTCAAGATTTGTGAGCTATTCAATATTTTGTTTGAATTCTCTACTTTCTTTCTAATATAAAAAATTTCAGCTTCTAACTTATGACATGACTCTTGATTTTCAGTTACTTGAGATGGACAATAGTTCCTCTACCCTTTTGGCTTCTTCAATTTGGGTCTTGAGATGGACAATAATTTCAAAACTTTTTCTAATATCATCATCTACCTTCTTATCTTATTTTTCATTCTTTAGTCTTGTGATCTATTCTTCCTTTTCTTCTAATTGAGTCTTATTACTCTCTTCTTTTCTTTGAGCATTTCCCTTAACTTCAAGATGTTATTTTGACTCTTCTTAAGAAAATTTTTAGTGTTATTTGAAAGATAGATATAGTTTATATAATAATGGCCATTTCTATATTCATATAGACCCTCTTCAACTTTCTTTTGAAGTTCTAATAGTTCTTCTTCTATTATTTCCATGAGATAACTACCATCAACCTTTACCCAACCTATTTCTAGATTGTCTTCTTCACTTGTAGAGAAATATTCAATATCATCACATGTTGAATTATTACAATCAAGGTTCTTTGAGGATTCTTTACCTTCATTTGAAATATCTTCAATATCTTCCTTTTTTCCAACATCATCACATGATTCTTTGTCTTCATTTGAAATGTCTTCAAGATCTTCCCTTTTTCCAACATCAACACATGATTCTTTGTCTTCATTTGAAATGTATTCAAGATCTTCCCTTTTTCCAACATCATCACATGATTCTTTATCTTCATTTGAAATGTCTTCAAGATCTTCCTTTTTTCCTTTGATATGTCTCCTTTAGATTTAGCCATAGATCCTTGGTGGAAGTTCATTGTCCTATGCTCTCTTTGATAGGGCTTGAGAGTCCACTAAGAATGGTCTTGAGAGCCAATGCATAATTCTTCCTTCCTTCCCTTTGAGCTGCAAACTTTGACTTTTTCTTCAAGGAAATTGATCCACCAATGGCTTCCTTCCAAATACCTGCTCTGTTTCCTTCAAATTCACTCTCATTTCTATTCTCCAAGTAGAATAGTTTTCCTCATCAAGGATTGGAACTTCATCATCCATTTGTGTGTCCATAGAT
>JASDQU010308702.1:194508-232746 GCA_032191745.1 Picea mariana
AACATCGTTTAGGGCCTCAAAATGGCCCCGGAAGTTAAAACTGCTAAAAATAGTAAATTACCAAAATTGCCAGAAACATGTTTTGGGCCAGTTGGAGAAGGTGGGTGGCCACCGATATCCACCTGGATCAATAACGTCCGCAAGGAATGTGTGACCGAGTTTGTTTCGACTCGAATCTCAGAAGAGATAGCGAGAACTTGTATGTGCAAGGAGTGCATAAACGTCTGCAAGGAGTCCGTGACAGAGTTTTTGAAATCGAAAGCTCAAGGAGGAATAGTGCAATTTTAGTCACAGAAGAGAGAAGTTGTGGATAGTAGTCACAAGGAGTGCGAAATCACCCACAGAGGAGTTGAGCATGGAAGAGAACCCATTGCAAGGTGTGCACAGGCTAGGATTTCAATTAAGTGTCGAAGAAAGTGTTCAAAGGAACAAGAGAAAATCGAGGAAGAAAATCTCAGGAGAGGGAACGACAGAAAATATGGAAGGAGATAAGTCCCTGAAGTCTCCATAAAATTCAGTGGAAAAGATTCGTCCCGGAGGAAGATGAATGATTTCAAACCGTCAGATCAAGGAGAACCGCACGGGAATTGACCACAGGGCGCTTCGACACTTCATGGTTCGGGAAATATGGAAGGATCATAAGGGTAGAATTGTGAATTCCAAACTCATGATTTGATCTTATTCATTGATTGCAGGGAGATCACATGGCAGTGGATTAAGGAATTTGGGAGTTGGAAGTCCATAAGTTCGTGGGTGAAAGACCTAGAGTTTCACGAAGTCACGAAACCTGAGCTATAGTTGGGACAAAAAATATGAGGAGATGTGTGGCAGAAGTCCAGAGATTCGGAAAAGAGAGCTTCATAAAGAACTGAAAGAAGAGCTCGGGATATCCTCGAAGTCCTAATCATGAAGGGATAGACCCACGGTCATAGCCATGATCACTTGGGAGAAAGGAGCCTATGCATGTAAAGTTTTTTTGGGCAACCGCAAGGACTCAAAGAGACACTCCAACTCAATATCTCGAACGATCCAAGACCGAGAGGTCGAGAAGCCCCTTAGAGGGAAGGGGGTTTGCATCATAATTTGAAATAAAAATTGGCTTTATTTTTTATCTAGTGTATAAGAGGTCATTCATGAAATACATGACTTGTTAATTGCCTATTTGGTGGTTTGGATTTGTTTATTGTCTCGTACAGGTGAATCAATTACCTCGTTATATTCCTTTCCTTTCTAAGACCTAGACCTAACATCAAGGTGACCAATATAGGGGGATGTAAGCTTCCTTAATTTTTTTATTTGATCCCTTGAGGTCACCAAGGAAGCCTCCCTTGTGTTGGACCTGTTGAGCACTCAACACACCCTGAAAAGCCTCTGTCAATTTTTTGTTTTTTTAGGTACCACTTGATCTTTTGCACTGTCTTATTTGACTTCATTTTGAGAAATGTTTTTTATTTTCTTATTCTCATGACTCTCATCACCTATTCAAGTTTGTTTGAACTTATGAAACCACATGAATTAAAAGGCCTTAACACCTGAATAAAGAGTCGACAGCCAAAACACTTCACCCGACGCGCTCAGATTCGACATCAGAAAGAATTCAAAGAAGGAAAAGAACCACTTGGGAAACCTCAGTCATCAAGCATCGATCTCCATCGGCATCGACAGAAGGAATTTTTTTTTTTGCGTCAAGTATTGCATAAGGATATCTCTGATAGATGATTCCCCTTCAACATCCATAAAATATGAGGGGGATAGACGTTAATGAAGAGAGAAAAAATATCATCGATAGTCGATGCCTGACACACTTATCGGAATTGGGGAAAACCTAAAAGGATCACAAAAAACATTTTGACCTTGCTAAACGCTATTCCTGATCGTCAATCCTCGATGCGTTTTCGACATCGAGAATTTTTCGAGGAAGATAATCCGAAGAAAGCACTTGATAGGTTTATCCCCGATCACCGACCCTTGATACTTTTTCGACATCGGCAAGCTAATGTTTGTTTTAGAACAAATAACTTAAGGAAATTCTTGACTCTAGTTAATACATTAAGTCACCAGTCTTCATCACCATGTTTCTTTACCGGGTAGGAGGATCGCATGGTTTAGTTTTATCCTGAGTCATTCTTGGTTTCCTAGTTCCGAGTCACACCTTCGAGTCAGATTTTCCACGACAACACTATACGGTGAAATTGATCGGGGTTGGAGCTTTTTGCAAAAATACATCAACAAAAACATTCATAACGCATCCCCGATCCCCGATCCACCCACTAAGACAGAGATATGATGGGACGTTTTAGCATTAGATACGATCGGATTTTGATCATTTAAGGAGACAGTTAATACCAAATCCCACATTATTTGCTACCTCATGCGCCAATCAAAACAACCATTTAAAATCACCGATAGAGCACATCACCACCTTCTCCTTCACCGTCAACCCGCAATGACTTATGTTATATATATTCGACAACATATTTGTTAAATTTCACTCATAACCCGAATTAAATGGCTGATGCGACATGATAAGTTCTTCCCTGTTTAAATTCTCTTGAGTTGTTGTAAATGAAATCATTATGCACATAAGAAAATTTTGGAGCATCCGAAGGAGAAAGACGAGTGACTCAAAGGCTGTATCGATCCCGTGATTGTCAAAATAACCAGGTTTTAACAAGATTCAGAGGTATGTATCCAAGTCTGTAAATTTGTTGGCTATAATTCATATGTTTTTATCTAGTTTTTGTTTTACACATTCTCTGAAATTTTATTTTAGTTGCAGGAACAATGCCTCCAAGAAATCCAACCACCAGATGATCGTCGAGGGAACTGAAGCTGAAAGAACCAGAGATAGGCGAAGGCTCCTCTCCAGGGGCCGCAAAACAATTAGAATACACTCTGAGGCCAGAACCTGTCATTAAGATAGTAATGAAGAAGGTTTTCATATAGACTCTGGCCTTCAAAGATACAGAGGAAAGCACATGGTCCAAGATGGCACTTGCACATTGGGGAGAACTCTAACAAGATCAGCTGGGAGGAATACCCAGAATATGTCCCACACAGTGATCCAGATGTAAGGGATCTCGACGATGAGTTGTTTCCGAACATATCATGATCGTACCTACATATGGTGGGAAGCATAAGCCCCATTTTCCCCTCCATATAAGTAATGAAGTGGCTCATCGACCACACAGACACACATAAATGTATAATCAACGATGACAATGGTGGGTGGTGTCAGAGTGTTCCTTCCTATAGAAGTTTAGAAATACTACAAACTCAGAGACCCCAAGGAGCATCTAAATACAGATTTCGTCGTGAAGTTCTACGAACAACACGACACCAGCCAGGTGATGGTCTGATGGTGGAGGGATTCATCACACTCAATGACTTTGTCAACTTGCATGACATAGTCAAATTACATGTTGAGCAAGACTCAGCGTGGGATGTGGAGATAACAAAGGTGGCGAACATGGTGCTAGGACAAGTACAATATTTCATGGAGCACCTGATCAAGGCTTGGATAGTGCTACAACAGTTGAGTGCTAAAGTAATCAAATACCGGGCACAGGCAATGGAGATAAAGGATATCCTTTCGGCCCCGATGGGCCAACACAGGTTTCTATACGCCAACACGTGTGAGGAACTCTTCATCAAATGGTCATAGTATGAGAAGAGTCATCCACTCAAGTGAGATCATTTGATGACTCTTAGAAGACTGAGAGATGAAAAGGCCATGTGGCAATTTTATGTTTTACTTAGTTGCACTTTTGATAGTTATTTTTAGCTAATAATATGTTATAAATAAGAGGGTCGACCTATTAGTTAAGGGTTGATGGTTGTTGCAAAAACCCTCATTTTTGGATTTGTAAAGAACTATTTTGGAGCTACCTTAATTGAGAAGTCTTGTTTAGGACCAGAGAAAAGTTGTGTTTTTCATCAAAAGCATGTGTGATTGGATCTGAAGAAGAATATTTTTTTATTTTATCTCATGAATGGATGTTGTAACGAATAAGAGCCTCTGAATCTATTGATAAGTTATCTGATTCAATATTTTTATATTTCTTGTCTTTAATGATGAAAAGTAAATCATTGTGTTAATATGTGATTGATGATTAGAGTTACAGAAACTATTTTTCTTGCCATCTTTTATTGCATGTATGTTTTCTCCTGATAATCATATCTCAGTCAATAATTGGAACACCAGTAGGTTAATGTATTAGTACTAGGATTGTGGTAGGTGTAAGAATCATTGTCTGCATGCTTGAGAAGAAGGGTTATCCCAAACTCAGCCTTCTTCAGTAGTTAAGTCCTTTCCCCTTTGTTACCCAGCTTGTTTATACTAGCATTCATCTTGTATCGGTCCCACCTATAAGAGAAAATAAAAAAAGAGAACGTTTGAACTGAAGGAGGAGATTTTCACTAGAAGACATCATGTCAATCACTACATAAATCCCATCGATTAGTTGGTTGGATTGCAAGATCTGCAGAACCATTCCACCATTAAACAATGCAGAGTCTAATTTAGCCTTGGTGGCGGGTTTGGTTCCTACTGTTAAGTTAAATGGATTTAGGACCCCTCAACAGAATTGGCGCTAGAATGAGGGCCTAAAGAATGAATGGCTCACAATATTTTTGACATAATATTTCACTCATCTTGTAGATTCAAAACAACCCACATGCATGGATATTCATTCCCAAGACATCCCACACACATTGAGTACTCCTTAAATGAGTAACTCACCCCAACAAGAGGAATAACATATATTCCCTGATATTACTTATGCTCTTTCTCACGAGGAGTTGAACCAGTTCAGAAGAATCACAAGATCTTATGCCCGATAGATCGGAGTTAGCTCTGTTACTTACTCGTAGAAAACAAGTAAGAAAACCCCTGACTAGGTTTTTGTGCACACAGTAGAAGACCTGATAGATTTATCCCTCACTGAAATTGAACACCCCCTCAATCTAATCCCCGAAACACCAGCCGGCAACTTCTCCGAGCCCGACGACTTTTTCGATGAGGAAGGGTTTAACTCAGAATGCTCAGTTTCAGGATTAAACAACATGGAAGATAAAAATGATCATAGTGAATAAAGGGGAAACCCACCTTAGAATAATCAACCTTGGTTGGCTAGAGATGCTCTAGCCATCCCTGGATGAGTACATAACCTTCCCCGACATCCAGAAAAGTTACTCCCTAAATTTGACTCTGAAACCTCAGGATTGTCGGAAGACCATATCAAAAAATTCATATTAGTGATCATATTGATGAATGTCCAACACACAAACGTAGTATGCATGATTTTCCCCTATACGTTTGACAATTTGGCTTCCACGTGGTATTTTAACTTACCTTTAGGATCCATAACTAGTTGGATGAAGTTTCAAAAAGATTTTTTTAATAAATTTGCAGAAGAAACCACTACAAGAGCTTTGATGGCCAAGTTGTTCACCAACACCATGAGTTCAAAGGAGAAGGTGAAAGACTTTAATCAACGGTTCACCACCATACTAAAAAAATTTAAACCCGAAGCTAAACCTACTCAGGAGTTGCAAATCAAAGTATATGCTAATTCTCTCCCAACTTCTATTTCCATGTTTGTGAAGAGAGTTGCCAAAACAACCTTAGCTGATAATTTTGAAGAAGCCAAAACAATAGAGTCCCAAATGAAGGGATGTAAACAAGGTTGGGTCTCATTAGTTAAGAAGGAAGTTCAACCTCCTCCCAGAAGAGGACTCATGTTGGCTAGACCCCTAGGGAAACAAACAGAACAAGTTCCTGAAAAGGGAAGTGGAGACATATAATACCTATAGTGCATGGTTTAGAAGTTGTCAAATGAAATCATAGACATGAAGAGAAGTGTAGGGGAAGCAAACCAAGGCCAGAGGCCCTATAAACCATTTTTCAAAATAAATCCACCGTTCAAAGAAATTGAACGTCCCCCAACCAACTTGAACATTGATCTGGTAAATGTATCATCCGACTCTTTCTGTACCTATCACCAAGAGAAACACTCTGAAAGAGATTGCCCACAATGGGTGCATTCCATGAATTTGATGGCCAACCAGTTTCTAGATGAGGTTTCCCTAATCGAACAATCAAATAACTCGGTTATGAATATTGTTGATCAGGAAGAAGTTGATCCACCAGAAGAAACAACCATGTTAATATGGACTCTGACCTACCAATGCCTTTCTATGACCTATTTGAAGTTGAAGAACCACCCGTAGAAGTCTTGGTTGTGAAAACACAAAGTAAAAGTCAACCTATCTCAAACGACCTCACTACAACCCAAACTTCAGGAGGAAAACCAGCTCCCAATCACCTGAAAGCACATTTTGTTCCCCGAAGAAACCCTATAAGCATCCATACACGAGAATTGCCCAAGCTAGACTACAACATAGTAGAATATTTGAAAAAATTGAAGGAAAACATATCAGTCATGGACATGTGTAGAATCCCTCAGCAAAAGGACTTTCTGTTACAAGCATTGAAATCAGTAGAAAATCCTACAACAAGCATTGACCAAGGAGAAAATTTGACTCCCACAATCTAAGAAATAAACCAACTGTGAACATCTGCTCTAAAGATAAGAAGGGAAATCCTTTTGTCCCATCATTCCTTTTGACATTTTAAGTCTTCAACAGAAACCTCCATAATTGTTTGGTTGACTCAAGAGCATCCTCCCATGTTATGCCATTGCCTATTTGCAAAACATTAAACACAGTCCCCTTCAAAAGAGATAAACATGTAATAAAACTAGATAGAACCCAGGTGAAGGTTATGGAAGAGCTCAAAGATGAAATGATCATAATAGTGACACACCCAAAATTTGTTCAAGTAATTGACATCATTGTAGTAGATATCCCAGAAGCTTATGGACTACTACTGAGTCGAGATTGGTCTGAGAATTTAAATGGATACTTTAGTACAGACTGGGCTCACCTTTGGCTGCAATTAAAGGGACACACAAATATGATCAGAATCAATAGGGAAAGATATCTAAAACACACAGTTACCGACCTGGAAACCCTTAACAATCCCTCATCGACAGACATTCCCATGCTAGGAAATTATTCCTGTGATTTTGATTTCATGAATTTCTCCCCCCCTCTCATCCGATGTCCCTCTTACTCAAAATTCTGAAGTAAGTTTTCAAGAAAATTTACCAACGACGATGGAGGAAACCCTCTTCTGTCATGAACATGTGTTAGAAACCATGGAACCGATAAGAGGAAAGGAGGAAAGTGATAGGAAAAAAGAAGTTGATGGTTTTCGCTCACAAATGTGGACCTTATAGTTCGATGGATCTAAATTGCAAGAAGGGTCATGGGCAGGGTACATCCTCATTGAACCAAAGGGTAAACGAAGTTTTCTATCCTTTAGACTAGAATTTGAATGCACAAACAACACCGTCGAGTATGAAGCTCTAGTACAAGGGCTGAAGAAATCCATAGACTTAAACATTAAAGAGTTGAAGGTTTTCGGAGATTCTGAAATCATTGTTAGACAAGTAAGGAACACTATACATTGAAACTCTCCCCACCTGAGGAATTATCAACAGGAAGTGCACAGACTAATAGAAAATTTTGAAGACTTCAACATTACAATGATCCCCAAAACAAAGAACACTCTTGTTGATTCTCTGGCCATTGCTGCCTCTAGGATATCACCGCTAGAAGACTATGAAGCCTCTCGATTCACTGTGGAGCTGTTCTACAAACCGTCGGTGCCCAACAATATTTCTAATTGGAAGGTCTTTGAAGGAGATGAATAGATCATCAAATTTTTGACCAATCATGATAGTTTTAAAGACTTGGCTATTGATGATGAAGTATTCCAGGAGCAATTAGTGGAAACCAATCCTCATACAGATCAATCGACTGACAAACCAAGGTCTCATAAGATACCGAAGGGAGTATCCAATTTAGAGAACCTTTTTGACTCGAGGGAAAGATTTAAAGGGTCAAAGAACGCAAATACGGGGAGTTCCTATCCCATGCATGGAACTATAAATATAGGAAACCCGAAAAACCACGAGAATATAAATCTCGGCAAGACAGTATCTAAAGATGAAAGGAAGGCCTATCTCAAACTTTTCAGATAATATCAAGATGTTTTTGCATGGTCCTACCGAGATCCGAAAACTTATGATACTCGTATCATTCAACACATTATCTCATTAAAGCGTAAAGTAAAACCCTTCCAATAGAAGCTTTGGAAATAACACCCATCCCTGGAGCCTCTCATATGTCAGGAGTTAAAGAAACTAATATATGTCAATATTATCTTCCAGGTTAGACACTCTGCATGGGTAGAAAATTTGGTTCCTATGAGGAGAAAGTTGGGGGAGATCTACTTATGCGTAGATTTCATAAATCTCAACAGAGCTTTAGAAAAGGACAACTACCTAGTCCCACGAATTGAGCAACTCCTGCAGACCATGTCTAGCTGTGAGATTTTCTCCCTGCTAGATGGTTTCTTAGGTTAAAACCAAGTTCTAGCTTCAGAAGAAGTGTTGGCCTTCAACCAAGTTTTGAGGAAACATTGGTCAGGCTTGACCACCTTTTTGGACTTTGACAGATTGGTTGAAGATGGAGCGCCCAGGCAGAGCTGAGATCGCGGGATATCACTTGATTTGTGGACCCAACAAGGGGTTCATTAGGGTTTTGTATCAGGGTTTATGGGATGTTGACCCATGGGTTTACCCATGATCAAGCCTTTTTGTAAATGTATAAATAAGAAAGAATGTAATGTAGTGAGGGGGACGTAATTAGCTAAGTGCAAGAGGCAAGTAATTTTGGGGTTTCTTAGTGCAACATACTGTGTATTTAAGGCTCTGTGCTTAGTAGAGGAATTGGCTCTGTGCCTTGACCTGATTTTGGGAAGGTGGATCTGTGCAGATCACCTGTCTGGTGCGAATCTTGGCTCTGTGGCTTATTGCACAGGAGAAGAAGAATGTAAGAGATTGAAGACTAATAAAGAAGAAGAATTCATTGGTGGATGTAGCCCCACACTAGGGTGAACCACGTATATCATGCATTGATGGTTTTCTTGGTGCTATGATATTTATGCTGTGAAACTGCTTAGTGCACTGATGGTTATGCATGATAGATAGATCTATGAATGCTTAGTGCTTTATTTATGTTTGAATTTGCTAGATCTACTTTATGCTCCTAAGTGTGATGTGTATTTTGTCAATATTATTGCGTCGATCTATTCTTAGGGTTTGTTCTACGATGTGAATAATGATGATAAACTAATACATGTTGTTATTAAGTACTCTGTGAAGTAATTGTAATCACAAAACTATGTCCTATCTTGGTTACAAACACCTAAGTCCTGTCACCCCCCCTGCCTCATCCACAACTGAAGGAGAAGGATCCTCAACCTATCCCAAGAATCTCTTAAGTGGTTAGGCCTCTCCAAGCCTATATAAGGAGGCCTCCTCATGGTGAAAGGAGGAGACATTGAAGGCATCAAACTTATGATCTCATAAGGGATATTTATCATTGAAGCATCATCATTTTGTGTGGATTATTTGAGAAAAGGGTTGGACAAGGGGAGATGGGAGAGGTTTTCGCACCTTCATCAAAGGTCTGTAAGTATTCTCTATTGTTCTCATTAATATACAGATGTTCTTGGCCTATTTCTTTGAAGGTTGTGTTTATTCTACATGAACTTGTCTCTATTAGATAGATTTGGTTTCAAGATAATCTTAGTAGAATAGGAATCTTGTTATTTCTTTGTTTGTTTTGTAGGACTTATCGAGGAGCTTAGGGATCAAAGCTCAACTCGGACTGTGCGAGGAAAAACATTGTTAAAAAGGTACACCTTTCTTCCTCTTCTATATACATTAGTTTAGCTAGGTTTAAATGGATGTCAGTGACCAACGTTAGCACCCTTTCTATCTTGGTATTAGGAGTATAGATCCCAAGAGGAAATCCACTTGTCCGTAGGGGGATTCTTCTATAACTGAAATTGGTGACTCCACTGGGTAAATCGAAGCTTTCAGTTTTGGTTTCCTTCCTAGATCTTGTTTTAGCCTTTGCTCATTTTTTTATCTTATTCAAACCATGTCTCTGATTCTTAGATGTGTTGATTGTCTCTTTACTTCATCCTATACACTTTGAATTTCTGAGTTTTCTTGAGTTTTTGGATTTCTAGGCATTTTTCTGAATTTTGAGAAGCTAGCACTCCCTTGCCTCTGCTACCAAAGCATTGGCGCTCCCTGCCAGGCTTCCACAGGGCGTTGCAACACTCTGGTTCCCTTGACACCAGAGCACTTCTCTTTTTCTGTTAGAAATATTGTAGGGAATTAGTCCCTGAGTCAATTTTTTGTTGTTTTCATTTGCTCAGAGTTCTTACAACCTCAATGTATCTTTATTTTGGCTTTCAACACTTTGTTTTCTGAGAATTGATTACCTTTTGTTTGGATTTTTTGACATGTTTTCCTTACTTTGAGTCACTCTTCTCTTTTGAAGACTTGGAATCAAATTACTTTGTTCTTCTCATTTATCTAACTGAAGGAAATATATGGTAATGAAAATCAAAGATCTATGAACCATTACATTTGATATTTGAGGTCAGTTTTCCAACATTTCTCTTTTGTTTGAGATTTTTGGTTCTTTTTTGCAAATTTGGTTTTCCTTTTTGTTTCTTGTTTAATCACAATGAGAGTGTGTTTTTGTTTGTGTGAAGTTTGCTTCTGATTGTCTAAATCTCATTGATCTTAAAGTTTGATTGACATAGGAAGATTTACATCAGATTGATTATCATTCACACATAAACAAAAGGATATATTTTTTCTGATTGGTTTTTGGATATTAGAACAATTCTATGAAAATTTTAGCATTATATTGGATTTGATTGAGAAACAATTGCATGAGGATATTGCATCTTAGTGTTTGACAGTGAAAATAAATTTTTTCTCCTTCCCTTAAATAGACATTCATTGAAAGAAAAGACTGTTTATCATCTCTTATGCATTTTTTGGGAATTGAGTCATTATACCATCAAGTTTCACTTTCATACACCCCTAAGTAAATAACAGCTACAAAATTAACGCTAATTAAAATTGATCTAGAAATTTTTGTTTTTAGAATCTTCCACCAACATTAGACTAGGATTAGCGCTTTGGATTAGTTTGTGAGTACAACTCTCCAAATTATTCAAAACAAACACTAGCATCTTGCGATAGGGAGAGAAAATCCAATTGTCGTATAGGATTTTTGGGATCCCCCTCTCACACAGGGGTTATGCACGAGGTCACGTTCGGGAGAGTTACGAATATTATCCCTTCGTTGTTCAACCGTTCGTAGTACTCATATCATATATTGGGGGTTCTTCTTGAGGTTCAACTGTTTTCATTTGGTCTCGATGCTTCTTGAATTCTGAATCTGTTTGGGGTTCTTTGAAGTTCTACCGATCCACTTGTCCTCAGTTCTCTTGAAGGATTTCAGACTTGTTATCCTACCCATGCGTTCAGACTGGACTGTCGACTATACCCTCCCAGGGGTTGATTTCGAGTTGGTGTCCTTAGTATCCATAATATTTAGGTTCTTACACAAGGTGACAGTGAAGGGAAGTCTCACTGTACCTGGAAAAGACATTGGTCAAACTCACTTGGGCTCCTTGAAGGGTAAATCCACAATTACTGTGTGGAATCTTGCACCAAGGTGTAAGTCCGTTAAGTAGGTCACCATCGTAACTGTTCCACCCACTCATATCCTATCCCCTTCTTGACTTGATCATGCGACGTTGGATTTCATCACCAACTAGTACGGTCATCAAGAGAAGGTTTTGTTTTCTTGGTTTGATTCCTAGATTTTTAGTGTGTGTTGTTCCTTTCTGTTAGTTTGCCATAGATTGTTTGCATAAAGTATTTTGTTCGGGCAATATTGACCCTCCACATCATTCATGCAAAATTCAAGGGCTACCCCCGAAAGATCCAGAGGGTTATCAACCTTTACCTACTGATCCATCGGAGGGATCTCCTCAATAGAGTGAGGTCCAAGACACCACTACTTCACACGTAGAAAGGACTGACTCTTTAGAACATTTCCAAATTTCCAATTCTCTAAAGTATTTCTGACTTCCTCACAGTTACGAGAGACGTATTCTCTGACTAAATTCATTCGGAGAATTTGTTGTTGACACTTCCGGAATACCAACTGGACCACTCATAGGCCCTAGAGGTGAGAATCCATTTTGAACTACTGACATATTTAGAAACCCACCTCTCATGGTGGAGGATATTTTCGGCTCAGGGGCAGGTGTTGATATACCTATCATATCCCAATTACTCGAAACGTCTGCTACATACACGGTACCCTTAGATCACTTTTCTGCTACACCCAGTACTGTCACCGTCATGTCAGACACACAGTCATTTGGTCCTTGTTCAATCATTTCTCTCCATATTTCCCATTCCACTATGGTCCTGCATGTTGCTACAATCACCACCGGAAATGTGACACCATCCCAGGCTCCAATTGGAACACCACATAGACCAAATCAGTCGGTTCCACTTGGGTACAGAGCTCTGAATCCTTCCATTATAAACACTACCCAGGTTCCACCCGGAGGTTCTATCCCTACACCTTTGTTTGGAGGATCTGGTCTTGGTGGCTCTAATTTGGTTGGAGTCTCCAGTCATTCATTCACTTCTGGTTTCCAAATCCCTCTGGGCACTCAAACTCCATTTTGGGGGCAACCACCATTTGGGGGGTAACCTCCCTCTGGTGGGTAGCCTCCATTTGGGGGGAAACCTCCATTTTGTTGTCAAAATCAAATCAGGACACAACCTCTGCTTAGGGGGCAAACTCAGACCGGAGTCCATAACCCATTATATGGACAGAATGTGACACCAAATCCTTGGCACGTTCCTTTTCTGGGAAATATTATATTCCATGGGGGGAAACATCCTCAAGGACATAACAACCTTATCCTCATTATGGACAAAATGTTTATCCCCCTTATGGGAAAACCCATCAACTTACTTATAATCCTCAGAACCCATTAGGTTATCCTCCATATGCACATGTTTCTCAACCATCATTGAATCCTATTTATTTTGGTCAGCAACAACCATATGTAGAAGGACCTCCTGGATACAATTATCCACCTAACCCAATTTATGGTCCTACTAGTGTCCTTATGCCACACCAGTATCATCCTCAAGTTAACCGAAAAATACCATTTCTAACGACTATGGATCTCCTTGACTTATCTCGGTTGATCAATGATCCTATATTGCATTATCCTTTTTGGCTAGTGATCCCTGCTAAATTACCTTCCAATATTCCAAAATTTGATACGATTCTATATGTTTATGTTTATAATATTCCAAAATTGATTTTTGATTAGTTTTTTCCATGGAAAAAGACTTGTACTCTTTGTCAAATAATTTCTCCTCTTAAAAACCAGTCTTTTGAGGTGTCTTTTAAGTGATCTTGATAATGTTGTTTGAGACACAACATAGGCAATATTACAGTATGATATTTGCGACACTTGCAGCCAAAATGAAACACTTGTGACATTGGTAATGATGACATTAGGCCATCATAGTAATGAGTAATTTTGATGTGTAATATATTGTTGAATTCCTTAAGGATGACAATTCATTTGGAATATTTTCCCCCAAGAACTTGACATGTCAAAATGTGATACATGGGGTTAGAGTCCGCGATAACTGTGGTGGTGCATAGCAAAATGTAATGAAAAAATCTCTAGACAATGATGATGATACTGAGCCTAGAGATTCTCTCCCCGATGAAAATTTGTTCCTCATTAGCACGGCTAACCCTTGGTATGGAGATATCCTTCTTTATTTCCAGACCCAACATTTTCATCTTGATATCTCTCCTGAAGAGAGTCGTCGTATTTGCCATCACTCTCGTTGCTACCTTATCATCGGTGACACTTTGTATCGTCGTGGTATTGATACTATCCTACAATGATGTTTGAATCATGAAGAGGATGAACGCGTTCTTAATGATTGTCACCTTGGAGCCTGTGGCAGTCATCTTTCTAGGATGGCTACAACTCAAAAAATCTTACGTGTCGGCTACTTTTGGCCCTCTATTTCGCACCCACCCCACTCTGTTGCATGCCATTATTTCCATCGACGCCTTTGCCAAATGGGGCATTGATTTCATGCAGTGTAAGCCTACCTCAGCTGGGGGGCACGGTTACATCATCGTGGTCATTGATTACTTCACAAAATGGTTTGAGGCTATGCCTACCTTTCTGAATGATGGTTGTACTGCAACTCTTTTCTTCTTCAACCACATAATCACTCTCTTTGGTGTTCCATAAGCCATTGTCAATAATCATGGTTCACACTTTAAAAACCAAATGATGAGTGAGTTGCATGCCAAGTTGGGTTTTCTCCATGAAAACTCATCCCCGTACTATCCTCAGGCAAATGGACAAGTTGAAGCTATCAACAAGGTCCTTAAAACCATGATTCAACGTATGGTAGGGGAAAACAAGACATCTTGGCATCTACAACTTTTCTCCGCTCTCTGGTCTTACCGTACTTCATTGAAAACTACTACTGGATTCACTCCTTTCCACTTAGTATATGGCATAGAAGTTGTTTTACCGATCGAGTGCGAAATTCCCTTGTTGAAACTCAAAGTAGAACTCTTGCCTCATACTTCTGTCGAAGAAGGATGCTTCTTACACCTGACCAGGTTGGATGAAACACGTCGTGATGCCACTCTTGTTAACAAGATGTATCAAAAGCAAATCAAGAATCAATACGACAAATCCATCCACCCTCGTTCTTTTGCATAAGGAGACCTAGTCCTTTTTTATGACCAGGCTCATGATAAATTAGGGATAGGTAAGTTAGAACCTCTATGGCATGGTCCTTACATCGTGAAAAGTGTTTTTAATAGAGGTGCCTATGAGCTAGTTGACTACAACGAAATCTCCCTGGGTGATTCTCGAAACGGGATTTACCTTAAAAAGTATTATGCATAGAACATCTAGCATGTGTGCTTTGTGCACTATTGTATTTTTAGTTTGGTGTGTCTTTTCTCTTGCATCAATGATTTTTTCCTTAGCCTTTTATACTTTGTCTTGTGTTTGTGTGCACAGATGACATCTTCCTTTCCTATCTTTGTCGAGTTTGCATATGGCGCTAGTCAACACACCCAGAACATTGCTTCTGCAGCTTGGGTCATTTACCACTCTGATGAGTTGGTGAGTTCAGGAGGTATTTTCTTAGGATCGACAACTAACAACATGACAGAATATCATGTTGTCATCAGAATTTTAACTGAAGCCTCCTCCCTAGGTATATCTCGTATGATCATTGACCTAGACTCTCAACTTAATTGAATCTACGTTATTCACAATCCTATACTATTGTGTCTCTATATACGAGTTCGTCGTCTTGAAAGAATATTTGATTTTATCCAATACAGACACATGCCAAGAGGACTTAATACAACTTTGGATTTGTTAGCCAATTACATCATGGATAGGTATCTCACACATGGATGAGGTTTCATAAAGGAAATAAATCATACATCACATGTAATTTAAACACATCACAAAAAAAGACATCATTATTTGCAAACGTCATTTAGGCACCATAAAAACTTGAATATGTATAGATACATGACATGACAGAAAATGTTTGATTACATAAGAAAAAGTACATAGAAGGGGAAAATGTTGGGTCCTCATGCCCATAACATCGTCATAAAGACTATACAAAAATATGAGAGAGGTCCTAGTCCTCCCGCATCACATTGTGCTCTAAGTAGCACACCACCACACGGGCTACTCGTCTTAGTAAAGAGTTGATATTCTTAGGGACTCCCATTGTGTGTCTATGCAAGTGCAAGGGTGTGTCCTACCTCTTAAGAGGAGGTACACCCATTGTGAGACCACAGAGGTTTGTCTCAACCTCTCGGAGACCCCCTGCCTCTACCTAATGATCTACTACTATCTGAGCATCCCCATGGCACCCCAATGTCGATATCTCTATCGGGTGTGTTGCTCCCCTGTATGCATGATGAAACAATTCATCTGTTAAAAATTCTTCTATGTACCCTAGAAAAATAATATAAGTTTTAAAATAAAAAAACACTTGACAAGATGGTTTTGGTTTCTCACCTGACACGTCCCAATCCTTCCCTTTCGGAAAAAACAAGTCCATGATCCCCCAGAAATCCACTCTGGCATATGGGAAATATTCTATCACAATCAATTGACATCTCAGCCAAGTGAAGAAGTCGCCAGTGAACCTGAACTCTGACTTTGTCCTAGCCTCGGAGATAGACTAGTCCATCACTCCATATGTGGTTCTCCCACTGGCTGTACTGCTAATGAAATCTGAGGTTGCATATGAGGAATTTTTTCTAATAAGAACGAAACAAAGAATGAACCATATCCAAACTTCTTTTGTTGCCCTGCTCTGCATCTTGTAATCTGCTCCTTCACATTCTGAAGGAACCCTGCACTCCAGTTAAACAATGTTGGCTCTAGAAACTGTAAACCATAGGCCACCTGTGATCTTGAAACTAAGTGCAAGATGGTACTTCCTATTATACTCGTAATGGAAAATAGAATGGACTGAAGAGATAGATCCCTGATGTCTTTGATTGCGATTCTACCTCCCACTAATATTGATCCTGGGACACACTAGTTTGCCAAGAACTCATCTACAAGCACGAGAATTTCCCTCTGTCTGAATAAAATAATGGGGTCTCCTCTCTTTGAGAGGTTGGTTAGAAAGTACACATCTTCCAACTCAATGGTAAGAAGTTGCGTTCCAATTTGGAACCCATGTTCTGAAGTGTTCCATAGCCCGATCATATACTCGAGAAGAAGAACCTATTTCTTCATTTTTTGCATCTTGAAGAACTTGAGGAGACCACAATTCCTCAATGCGTCCCTTGATCGAGGAATTTTCAATCGGCCATGTCATCGATCTCATGCTCTCTTTATTTCCACTTGATCATGACTTTTGCCGAATTTACCTACAATCAACAACAAGCAAAAGTCATTAGTCATGCTATTTTGACAATTTTTGGGCAATTAAAAAACTTAAAAATATATATATTTCTCTAGTTTGGATGTCATCGCCCCCTTTACCCTCATATCAGGGTTCCAACTCTCCTTCACGAAGCTCACCAGGGTGCTGTCAATTCTTCATAACATGCCTGTTACCCTTCTGGAGGAGCACTGGCATTTTTGGGCATTTTTCTTGTGCATTTTCGAGAAGCGCCCCACTCACTCCCACATCAGAGCGTTGGTGCCTTCTTACCAGCTTGCAGGGGTGCTAAAAAAATCAGGAAACACTCCCCCTAGAATTCTAGAGGAGCTTCGAGACCTTTTGGGTGCTTGAGACAACCCAGGGCATCATTTTTAAAGCCCAGTAATTGCCTGAAAACAAATGTAAATCATGTAAATTAAAGAGAGGAAGAAGAGCACCAACCTGGTCTAGAGGCAAACAAAAATAGTTGATCGTAGCTCCTACACTAAACAAAGCAAGATTCACCCTCCAAAGCTAAATTTATCCACTAATCTTTGCACAAATGAAATGGTAAAAGATATTTTTACCCCATATTACTATTTATAAAATTTCATTTTTTCCAAAGCATAGTTATTTTGGGTTTTTGAGAAATATTTTGGAGGCCTTATTAATACGCTGGCATGTATTTTTGACATTATTGACAAGTTTCAGAGCAATTTTGTTCGATTTTCATCTTATCACATTAACTAGCATAGTCTTAATTCGTTCTCATGCTCGGAAAAACATAAGAATGCACCGATTAAACTTATATCTCTTTTTCGGACTCACATGGATACACGAAAAAGGAACCCCATGGAGTCATCTTTAAGCTCTTTTCATACTCTCTAATCATGAAAATATTGTCGATTGATCTTGCTTCCTTTCCCACTCGTTAAAAGGTTTGAAATGGCATCTTTTGAGTGATAATTTATCTCTTTTTCGGCCTTGCGATACTAACATTACGAAAAAGGACAACAATGGAGTCGTCTTTAAGTCATTTTCAGACTCTCTAAATATGAAAAACCACCGATTTTACCTTCTCTGGACTCGTTAAACGATCATACATTGAAGGGCCCATACGGGACTGAACCCTTACTTCTTCCAGTTCGTTAAATAAAGGAAGGGGAACTTACCGAAGGTGAGTTATATCGAGCATGTGTTACCATCCTCGAGCTCGTTAAATCAAAAAGAGGTACTCCTCTATCTGGATGGGGGAAAAATTGAAGGAAGCATGTAGAATCATATCCTGTCGCTGAGAGGGGGGGGGTGAATCAATGACACAACAATTATATCATTTTTTCTTTTATTAATGCAAACAAAATTTTGACACAATATTTTATTGTGGAACCCAAATGGGAAAACTACAAATTATTTTCTATTAACTGCAAAATTTGTTTTACATGTTACATAGAAGGAAGATGTACTTCCTCTTTTGATTAGCACCAATTGATCAAGATGCACCCACACCCTGTTTTACCAACACCAACTGGTAGGAGGCTACGCCCCCCTTGTTTAGTCTGCTACAACTGACAAGGAAGCACCAACTCCCTTTGTAGGCACCGACCTGCCCTTGCACCACCCAACCACCCTTAATACATAGGTATTTGTATTTCTTCTTGGACTCTGCTTCAGCTATTGATCTTCTGACTTGAACTACAGAGACACTTTCTTATCACCACTTTTTCTTGTTTATATAATCTTCAAACTGGTGTGAAATTTAAAACAACATGTCCCTTTATTTGAATCATTGTACCTCTTTATTTAAAATGATAATCTAAACTTTAATTAATATCATTTTTCTTTTTATTCTTTATTCATATTTGCATGATTTATTCTCTTTTAATCATGAATTTGTATCGGTTCATTTTTTTCATAAATTGATCACAGTCATGGATCAATTTAATCATTTATACTCAATGCCTAATATCTGTTATATTTATAGAGACCAAATTCCATGAAGGCGCTTCCTTCAAACCATCACATATGACCGTGCGTTACATAACCGTGGGATTTACCAATTATAGCGACATGTTATAATTTTTAATATTCTTATAGCATATGACCAACGACGATGACCGAATGCTAAGATTAAATGAGTGCTTGAGCGCTTTACCAGTACAATAGTTGTGATTCAATCTTTTGACGAGATGGATGGCTAACGAGATTTTGATGTTTATTCCTTCGAGTCTTCATAACCTCCAACTCTCCAAAACTATCGAAAACGTAGAATGCTTGACGTGTGTCCCTTTCGAAGTTTCGGCATTCGGGACTTTGTTCCTTTTAGAGTGTTTTTCTTATGATGCAAAAACTCCCGAGATGAAAAATCCCGACATGACATATACTTGCTAACGTCACAAGAAAAATTGACACATGCCGAGAATGTGGATCTTGCTGACGTGGATTCACGTGTCCTGACGTGGCCTGATGTCGTGGTCTGTCGATGTAGATCTATTGATGTATATTTGATCGACGCTTAAGGGTCTTCCTTGATCCTCTGTGATCCGATGGCCTAGATTCTATCGCGACCTAGCATATCATGAGTTCCTACGTTCTTGCATTTGACTTCTCCAACTTTCAAGTCAACGAGATGCCATGCGCTTTCCATGTTTCCTTTGGATCAATGGCTCAGATCATTTCTTTGTTTTGGACTGTTAGCTGACTCCTAGGCATATCCTCTTTGCAGATTCGGACGGTTAAGATTTTTGTGTCTAATTCTGCGGTTGAGATTCGATTATAGACCCCCCTTGCCATATTGCCTTTAATGAAAGGGGGGGGGGGGAAATTGGACACGCAAGTCTTGGAGGGCGGAGATCAAGGAGCTTAGATCAATGGTTAAGGTTGGATTCCAGACCCCCCTTTCCATTATGACTTTAATGAAAGGGGGGGGGTTCGGAATGGGGTGGTTTCTTGTGGGTCCCCCTAAAACCACTCTCACTTCTCGTCGACATATTTAAGGTGGGTGCACATTACCTGGATCTAACGGCTATTGATTCATGCGCTTTGCGCATCCGATGGTCATGACTTAATATGGTCATTTAACCAATCATCCAATGTTCCTTCTACTTGAAAACGATTCAACTTCTCAATAAGAACTTGGGTTTGATCCCACGGTCGATGGGTATATGGATAGTCAAACTCTCATCCTTTTTGATGGTCACAATCCTCCCATGACCCTTAATCCCATGATCAGCTTATGATCAAACGACAGTTTTTCTTTTCACAGTGATCGGACGATTGCTGAGTCTTCTCACCATTTCCATGTATTTGATTAACTGTGCAATCCTTCCACTGATCTCGATAACATCTTCTACACTTTGTTCTTCCCGACGACATCTTCTACACTTTGTTCTTCCCGACGACATCTTATACACTTTGTTCTTCCTTTTAGCAAAGTCTTCACTCATTTTTTTTTCATTACTACCAAAAATGGTATTGTCAACATACACTTCCACAATTATCAAGTTATTACCATCAATTTTGCAATAAATATTGTTGTTTGTTGATCCCCTTTTGAGGCCTTGTTTTTGTAAATAAGAATATAACCTTGCATACCATGCTCTGGGTGCTTCTCTTAATCCATAGAGTGCCTTCTTCAATTTTCAAACATAGTCCCCTTTGTTGGTTAATTGGAATCCTTCTGGTTGCTCAATGTATACTTCTTCTTCTAAATTTCCATTGAGAAATGCTGACTTGACATCCATTCGGTATACTTTAAATTTTCTATAGCTGGATAAAGATAAGAACATCCTAATTGCTTCCAATCTGGCCATGGGTGATAATGTTTCTTCATAGTCTACTCCTTCAACCTAAGCATACCCCTTACATACTAATCTGGCCTTGTTTCTGATTACTTGCCCATCTTCATTCATTTTATTTTTATATACCCATTTAGTTCCAATGACATTTTTATCTTTTGGTCTAGGAACTAGCTCCCAATTTTGGTTTCTTTCAATTTGATCCAATTCTTCATTCAGGGCTTTAACCCAGTTCTCATCTTTACATTCCTCTTTTATTGAGGTTGGCTCAATATGTGACAACAATGCTAATTCTATTTGATACAACATTTGTCTTCTTGTTTGCACTCCATCATTCATATCTCCAATAATCAGTTCTTCAGGATGATTTTTCTGAATAATTATTGAGGGTGTCCTTGTATCTCTTCTTGGAAATTCTTCTCTTATCCCTCCATATTCACTATATTCTTCACTATCACTAGTATCCATATCATCTTCTTCCCTTTATTTTTTACCCTCTTCTACTTCTTTTAGTTGGGTGCCGAATGTCTCATCATCATTTTCATCTTTATTTGTAGATATGGTCTCTTGATTTTTTATCCTTATTGTTTTTAGATCATCTACACTAACATCTACACTTTCAACAATCTTATGTAATCTAAGATTGTAGCATCTGTATTCCTTTTTTTTTGAATCATATCCAATAAAAATACCTTCATCAAATCTGGCATCAAATTTTCCAAGACTCTCATCTAGTCTTTTGATGTAGCATTTACTTCCAAATACTTTGAAGTATTTCACTGATGGAGCTCTTCCAAACCATAATTCATAAGGGGTTTTATCATTATTAATCCTGAGCTGACCTCTGTTCAATATGTATATTGTTGTGCTTACAACTTCCCTCCAATATCCATCTGATAATTTTGCTTCATTTAGCATGGTCCTTGCAGCCTCCTGAACTGTTCTATTCTTTCTTTCAACAATCCCGTTTTGCTGGGGTGTTCTAGCAATAAAGAATTGTATTTTTACTCCTTGAGTTTCACAGGAGACATCAAACTCTCTTGAGGTAAATTCACCACCATTGTCAGATCTAAGACATTTTATTTTTGTCCCTTATTCATTTTCAACAAGGGTTTTAAAAGATTTGAATTTATTGAGTGCTTCTGAGTTTTCTTTGAGAAAACATATCCAACTCATTCTAGTAAATTTATCAATGAATAACATAAAGTAAGACTCTCATTGCAAGCTCTTGGTTCTAGTAGGTCCACATAGGTCAGTGTGAACAAGTTCTAATGGTTTCGAGGTTGTGTATTCTTTTGCCTTGAACCTTATTCTAGTTTGTTTCCCTAGTTGACAGTGTCTACACATAGCATTTGAAGGTTTTATGATTTTTGGCAAGTTTCTTACTGCACCAAGGTTGCTGACTTTCACAAGATTTTCAAAGTTAATATCCCCCAACCTTCTATGCCATAGCCAACTTTCATCTACTGAAGTTATATGACACTCTTCTTTTAATTTAGCATTTAGTATGTATACATTTTCAGGAGTTCTAGGAGCAGTGCCAACTAATTTTCCTGTGTCTTCTCTCCTAATCTTACACTTTTGAGAGTCAAAGATATAGAAGTGTCCCTGATCATAGGTTTGAATGACACTTAATAAACTAGGCTTCAATTTATCGAAAAGTAGTACATTTCTAGCTTTTTCTTTTCCCAGGCTCACAGTGCCTTTCCCAAGTATGTTACTTGAAGCATTATCACCAAATGTAACTTTACCTGTTTGTTTCTTTAAGTCTAAAAACTTGTTATTGTTACCTGTCATATGTTTCGAGCATCCACTATCAACATACCAGAGATCCTTTTCATCTTGAGTTTTCAAGGAAATAAGGCAATCCCTCTCTGATGTTTTTACTCTCCAAAGTTTCTTCTGCTTTCTAATTAACTTGGATTGTTCTGAGGCTTCCATTAGTTTGCAATTAATGGATTTATGCCCATGGTTGTGGCATCTAAAGAATTGTAAGTCCCCTTCTTGTAAGGGTGTAAAGGGGTTATAGTTTCTGCCTCTAACTGGTTTTGCTACTTGTTTATCTTTATGGATGTAATTCTTAACCTTCAGATTCTTCTTTTTATATGCTCTACAATTTATAGCTTTGTGTCCAAAATTTGAGCAATCATAGCAGTAACCAAGAAAAATGTGAGGATACCTATTTTGATAAAGATTTTTTGGTATTGTCTTGCCTTCTTTCCTGATGAGTGGAGGTAATTTTTTGGAGCTCTTGTCATTACTTGTCTTCTCTTCATTCTTCTTCTTGAATGTACTTCGAAGAGCATCTGCATAAGATTTTGAGTTAACATGGCCTTCCTTTTGAGAATAACCTATTCCATTTTTATTTTCAGGATCCCTTTGAGCTATAATAATTTTATCTAATGTTTTAGAGCTATTTTCAAATTTTTTTTGAATGATTTTTTCATCCAGTTCCTTTTTCAAGTGAACTATTTTTGTCTCCATTCTTTCACAAGTTACTTGTTTTTCCTTAAGAGACTTTTCCAGATTTTCTTCGATCTTATTTGCTTCTAAGATTTGTTTTCTCAGGTTGTTCATGAGTTTCTCCATTTCTTTTTCCTTTTGTTCATATTTTTCTTTTTGTTCATCTACAAAACCTTTCATGTGTCTATATCTGGTTTAGTATTTTCTTAATTCATTTAGAGTACTGAGAAGTTCTTCCTCCATATTGACTTCTTCTTCATCTTCAAGCTCTTCTTCATATTTGATTTTTTTTGTTTCATTAGACTCTTCAATACCTAAGAAAATGACTTCATCATCGTCAGATTCATTGTTATCACTGGACTCAGACGAACTGTTGTTTTCCTCTTTTGAATAAAAATTATTTTTCCCTCTGTAAAACGTTTTCTTAAAGTTGGGTTTTTCCTTTTTATTATATTGAATTTTATTTTTTTCTTGATCTTTAGGGTCCTCCTTAGGGTAAGGACACTTGGATGCAAAATGACCAATTTTTCCCCAGTTAAATCATTTGAATGGAAGCTTGCCTTTGTACTTCCCTGAACCTTTCTGAAGTTTTCTAATGAAATTGGCTTCTTCCAAATAAGATTCTTCGTGATGATTAGATTGAGGATTTTTCCTCTGATTTGTCTTTGTCCTGGATGCTTTGAAGGTTGTTTCATCTTTTGTTGATGTACTCATTTCATATGTTGTAAAGATTCCATGGAGTTGATCAACTGCGAGTGTTTTTAGATCGGATCTATCTTCTATTGAAGAAATATTTCCATTATATCTCATAGGAATGACCTTAGTATTTTTTTCACAATAGGTTTATCTGTAACTTCTTCTCATGTTTCTCTAATTGAGTTGACCACTTCATCTACCCTGTGAAAGTAATCAACAATATTTTCTTCTTCTTTCATTTTCAGATTTTCAAATTGAGTTATGTAGGTCTGTATTTTAGCTTCTTTGACTTTGTCATCTCCTTCAGATACAACTTCCAATTTGTCCCAGATTTCTTTGGATGATTTGCAATCCATAACTTTCACACATATGGAATCAGTCAACCCAGCTAGAATTCCATTAACTGCTCTTGAGTTATCATCACATATTTTATTTCCTCCAAAGTCTTTGGGTGGAGTAGTCGGTGCAATATAATCGTCTACAACAGATTGCCAGATATCAAAACCGAGTGCTAACAGGAATTTTTTCATTCTTATTTTCCATAGAGCATATCCTTCTCCATTGAACAATGGTGCTTTATTGTTAGACATCCCTCCTTGTTGACCCATCTTTAGGATCTTCCTTCAAATTTTATAGACTGTGCTGAAGGAACATGGCTCTGATACCAATTGTAGTATCATATCCTGTCACTGAGAGGGGGGGGTGAATCAGCGACACAACAATTATATCATTTTTTCTTTTATTAATGCAAATTGAATTTTGACACAGTATTTTATCGTGGAACCCAAATGGGAAAACCACAAATTATTTTCTATTAATTGCAAAATTTGTTTTACATGTTACATAGAAGAAAGATGTACTTCCTCTTTTGATCAACACCAACTGATCAGGATGCACCCACACCCTTTTTTACCAGCACCAACTAGTAGGAGGCTACGACCCCCTTGTTTGGTCTGCTACAACTGACAAGGAAGCACCAACTCCCTCTGCAAGCACCAACCTGCCCTTGCACCACCCAACCACCATTAATACATAGGTATTTGTATTTCTTCCTCGACTCTGCTTAAGCTATTGATCTTCTTACTTGAACTGCAGAGACACTTTCTTCTCACCACTTTTTCTTGTTTATATAATCTTCAAACTGGTGTGAAATTTAAAACAACATGTCCCTTTATTTGAACCATTGTACCTCTTCATCAACGGCTCAGATCATTTCTTTGTTTTGGACTGTTAGCTAACTCCTAGGCATATCCTCCTTGCAGATTCGGATGGTTAAGATTTTTGTGTCTAATTATGCAGTTGAGATTCGATTCCAGACCCCCCTTTCCATACTTCCTTTAATGAAAGGGGGGGGTCCAGAATGGGGTGGTTTCGTGTGGGTCCCTCTAAAACCACTCTCACTTCTCGCCAACGTATTTAAGGTGCGTACACCTTACCTGGGTCTAACGACTATTGATTCATGCACTTTGCGCATCCGATGGTAATGAATTAATATGGTCGTTTGACCAATCATCCAACGTTCCTTCTACTTGAAAATGATTCAACTACTCAACAAGAACTTGGGTTTGATCCCATGGTTGATGGGTATATGGATAGTCAAACTCTCATCCTTTTTTATGGTCACGATCCTCCTGTGACCCTTAATCCCATGGTCAACTTCTGATTAAATGATAGTTGTTCTTTTCACAGTGATCGGATGATTGTTGAGTCTTCTCACCATTTCTGTGTATTTGATTAACTGTGAAATCCTTCCACTGATCCTGACGACATCTTCTACACTCTGTTCTTCCTTCAGAGCTTTCTTCATGCGATAGCCTTTCTAAACATCATTGTATTGTTGATCCTATTGTGATCAACAGTTCGTTCTTCTTCCTGATCTTTATACTTCTGGTTATTTAATTCTCTTGTTGACATCAATGACAATTATTTCCAACAAAGCAATCCAAGCAATTTTTGAAAACATTACAAGTAACTCTTATAGTCTCCCTTGAACATGACACTTTGTCTTTTCACATATTTTAATTCGTTGAACCTCTGCACTGAACCAATCCTCTGAGTTTTCTTACTCCTTTGGGCCACCCAATGAAAGTCACCGTATCCATTGCATTATGATTTTTTGTTCCATGTCATGTTTCTGCTATTGTGCCTCAGTGTTCAAGGGAAGTATCTGCCTCGAGATTCAACCATCCCAAATTTCATGTTTCAATACTTGTGTCAGTCCATGTTCATTTGATCCACTAATTTACATATTTGTTTTAGTTTCATTTCGTTGATGGGGGATACATCAAGGCCCTCCTTTGACGAGTCTATTCCTGTCGACTTCAGCACATTATCTGGGAACTAGACTTAGAAACCAGTTAGTAACTTGGGACTTGCATGCCTCAATGGCAGGCCTCCTCGCGTCCAACAATGGGTTTACATCATTTAACTCTGATCGAATGATTCCACGGATGTTCGACTTCAGCTCATCCATTCACATTCGTTGGAATGTACTAGAGTACCTTGGGAATCATTGACATCAATGGTGATTTCCCTCGCACTTGTTAATGGTTTACCTCATTGACCAGTAATCAAGTGGTTTCTACCATGTTCGACATCAAGACATCTATTCACATGGTTAGATTTGTACTACATCGGGTTCAGTAAGAAGACCCTAGGTTGAGTCATCACTCTTATGTGTGCTTTTCCCAGGTTGCGACGGAGTTTCTTTTGAACATTGACACATATACTGTCACATAGATCCACTTTTTATTAGTCATGTCTATGTCTTGTCGTCTCGTAGATCCACTGTGTATTCTTCATAGCTATAATCAGTTTAGGTCATAGGAGTATAGATCCACATTGTATCTTCAGTGGCTATACCTTTTTGTCAATATAATTATGGATTTGCGGTTTTATTTTATGGCGGCCATACCTTGAAAGTCTTTATCATTCAAGCATAGGTATGATTGCCTTGGGTTTGAAACATGTCATAATATTTGTTTGATGGTTGTGTGCAGCTTCTTACAGGTTCTCTGAGTCCATACCCTTAATCGAAAAATTATACAAAGTACTTCAGTCATCAGTTCTTGTCTTCTAAATTTTCACTTTGGGGGGAATCTATTACACATCAAAATTACTCATTACGATGATGGCCTAATTTCGTCATTACCAATGTCGCAAGTGTCATATTTTGGCCGCAAGTGTCGCAAATATCATACTGTCATCTTACCTATGTCATGTCTCGGACAACATTATCAAGATCACTTAAAAGACACCTCTAATCAGATGATTCCACGAATGTTCAAATTCATATCATCCATTCACATTCGTTGGAATGTACTAGAGTACCTTGGGAATCATTGACATCAATGGTGATTTCCCTCGCACTTATTAACGGTTTACCTCATTGATCGGTAATCAAGTGGTTTCTTCCATGTTCGACATCAATAAATCTATTCACATGGTTAGATTCGTGCTACATCGAGATCAGTAAAAAGATCCTGGGTTGAGTCATCACTCTTATGTGTACTTTGCCCAGGTTGCGATGGAGTTTCTTTTGAACATTGACACATATACTGCCACATAGATCCACTTTGTATTGGTCGTGGTTATGTCTTGTCGTCTCATAGATCCATTGTGTATTCTTTGTGTCTAAGATCAGTTCAGGTCATAGGAGTATAGATCCACATTGTATCTTTAGTGGCTATACCATTTTGTCAATATAATTATGGATCCGCAATGTATTTTATGGCGGATATACCTTGAAAGTCTTTATCACTCAAGCATAGGTATGCATGCCTTAGGTTTGAAACATGTCATAATATTTGTTTGATGGTTGTGTGCAACTTCTTCCAGGTTCTCTGAGTCCATACCCTTGCTCGAAAAATTCTACAAAGTACTTCAGTCATCAGTTCCCATCTTCTAACTTCGCACTTTGGGGGGAAATCTGTTACACATAAAAATTACTCATTATGATGATGGCCTAATGTTGTCATTACCAATGTCGCAAGTGTCTCATTTTGGCCACAAATGTCACAAATATCATATTTTCATCTTGCCTATGTCATGTCTCAGACAACATTATCAATATCACTTAAAATACACCTCAAAAGACTGGTTTTGAAGAGGAGAAATCATTTGACAAAGAGTACAAGCCTTTTTCCATGGAAAAATCCACTCAAAAATCAATTTTGGAAGGCAGCGCTCTCCTATACACTGCCAGGGAGTGTTAGTTCTTTGTACCCTCTTTTAGGGGAGTGTTGCAACACTCTGTGCCCCATTCTAAGGGAGCACTGACCCTTTTTGAGCAAATTTTGGACTATTGAGGAAAATCAGGGAAGAATTCCCCTCATCTCTGGAGTTCATTGGATTCAGATCTGAGGTCAAGGCTCGATATTAGAGAATATCCACAACTGAAGGAGAAGGATCCTCAACCTATCCCAAGAATCTCTTGAGTGGTTAGGCCTATCCAAGCCTATATAAGGAGGCCTCCTCATGGTGAAAACAGGAGACATTGAAGGAATCAAACTTATGATCTCATAAGGGATATTTATCATTGAAGCATCATCATTTTGTGTGGATTATTTGGGAAAAGGGTTGGAAAAGAAAGAGATGGGAGAGGTTTTCGCACCTTCATCAAAGGTCTGTAAGTATTCTCTATTGTTCTCATTAATGTACATATGTTCTTGGCCTATTTCTTTCAAGGTTGTGTTTATTCTACATGAACTTGTCTCTATTAGATAGATCTGGTTTCAAGATAATCTTAGTAGAATAGGAATCTTGTTATTTCTTTGTTTGTTTTGTAGGACTTATCGAGGAGCTTAGGGATCAAAGCTCAACTCGGACTGTGCGAGGACAAACATCGTTAAAAATTTACACCTTTCTTCCTCTTCTCTATACATTAGTTTAGCTAGGTTTAAAAGGATGTTAGTGACCAACGTTAGCACCCTTTCTGTCTTGGTCTTAGGAGTCTAGAGACCAATAGGGAATACACTTGTCTACAGGGGGATTCTCCTGTAAAAGAATCCTTGTGCCTTGAGAGTAAGTTGTTCTGAAGACAAGAGGAAAGATCTTGAAAGAGGTAAAACTTTGTGCTTTAATAGAGTAAGATAGGTAGAAATTTTTGTTTCGAAAGCATGAATCTAGGTATGTATGATAGATTTTGTCCTAGTCTGAAATCTAGGGTATAGTTAGAAGAAAGAGTCGATCTGAATAAATTTGTTAGCAATAGAGAAAGATATGTTATTTCGATGCATAGAAATAATTTTTGGACTAACAAGTGGATGTAGGAACCCAGAAAGAATTTGTGCAGATTGCAAGTCTAGCACTGTGATCCTAGTGCGTAGTACAGGAGAAGTTGGGGAAATTACAAGAGAAAGAGAGGATTAATCCTATGTTATAACTGCAGAAGACCAGGACATCTTGCTAAGGAATTCCCTAGTGCAGGTCCTATTTGTCTTTGTCGTAAATTTGTTGGTCATGAAGTTGAGGATTGTTCAAGAATGATTGGTAAAGTAGAACAAATGAGCATGAGACAAGAAAATAAGAGCATGTTAAAGAATCATCAAGGGAAAGAATTAGAGAAAGTTCAGACTCCATTAGAATAGTTTAAAGAAGTAATGGATGATCACAAAGATGTCAAATTACCAAAGATCATGAAAGAAAAATAACACATAGAAACAAGAATAGGAGACTTCGACATAGACTATGTCTTGGATGAAGAAACACAAGTGAATATTATGACAAAAATCACTTGGAAAATTTTGGGAAAGCCTACTATAGTACCTTCATTGGGAAGGATAGGTTTATTCAAGGGAAAGATGATAAACCTGTGTGGAAGAGTTACTAACATACCTGTTATTATCCATGGAACATAGACTAAAGAGGAATTTGAAGTCATTAGGTTTGTTGAGAACAAAACCCCTTTCCCCCTTTTACTAGGTAAGACTTGGATTGAGAAAGATCAGATCAGAAGGAAAGAAAAATAAAAAGATACAGAAAAGAAAAAGTAAGAACTAAGGGATTTCATCGCTAGAAAGATAGATCGATTGATAAAAGAATGAGAAGCTGAGTCGAATCAACAAAAGGAAAGATAATTAGTTGTCAAAGTTGAAAGAACGCAAGAAGTTTTGAAGGACCTATCCATGCAAGAATAAAGTATATCCATCTAGGAAGTGGTAAGGGAAGGGATATTAATTTCAAACCCTTTGAGAAGATAGGGATATTATTACTACGCTAGGAGAATATAGGAATACGAATGGAAAGAGAAATCCAGAAATAGTTAGAGAGACTTATATCACAGGAAAGAAGGAAAGGAAGCTCAGTAAGAAGAAATCCAAGTTGGAAAAAATACAAGAATTTACAGAGAAAACTTCGTAGGAGGCAGGCTTGCAAGCCCTGAACCTCTCCGGAACAACAGAACCGCACATAATGGGACTTCGACCTAGCGAAGCTATATGACCATTGGAGGTGCCCAACCATTAGAAAGACACTCTGGAATGGATAGGAAGTTCATTTATGGGTGAATAGACCATGTTTGGGACGTTGATACTGTGCCATAACGAACTGATTCACATTAATGGAAGCATTCCTTCCTGTTAGAAGAATCCGTTATGACGCTCGATTATTTAAACCGTTGGTCACTACGTTGGGATCAATTTTTCGCCATCCATGATTAACTGAGCTATCAGAGAGTTGATTGTGTCTCAAACTGTGATTTCAGAACCTAGACCTCGCCATCTGTTGTTTACTCCATCTCTTTGTTTGCCTACCCTGCCCTATCCATTTAAAGAAAGAATGTCGGGTGAATAGACTAAGTTAGAGAAGTCTGTTGAAGAGGTCCTTAAGAATTTTATGGTTGATAGAGCTATCTCTGAAGGTGTTCATGCATCGTTGACTAGGGGACTGCAGGCTTCCCCTTCGACTGCACAATGTTCTAGCTGTGCTAACCTCACGACTGAGAAGCAAAGTAAGCATCGCGACGATCTGGCTAATGCGAAGCAGATCCCGTCGATCTTACCGGATTATATACTGCCTTTGACTGGCATGGTTAACCGCAATAGCATCCCATGGGACTACCAGTACACTTTGATCACCATGTACATCCCGAAGGGGATACGCGTAGTCGGAAGCCAGTTGTGACAAATCCCATCCTTGAAGAACAATGATTTCAATCTCGACAACAGAATGAACTACACCATGCTTGCACCTCATAGATATTTGATGAAGACAACTGGGAAGAAGCCACACATAGTCTCCCAGCCTTGGATTAAGGAGTTGGCGTAGTCCATGATACTAAATGTCATGAAGATTCCTCATTTTGGCCGACATCAGGAGGTTTACAGTTGCGTCAAAATCCTCTTGTCATGCTATCATGGTGGATATATGTGGCTTAACAGGTGGATTACTGTGGATCTAGCACTAATCCACTTGATCACAAGATTGAGCATGCAGGGAACTGACCCTAAGAAGTTCTACCTAGGGAAGACCTCAAATCACTCCCTGGCACAATGCATCAAGGAGGCATACGACGAAGTTGAGAAGGGAAAGCAAGGCTACAAGGTAGCCTCTATCCAGGATGGTGCAGTGTGCCTCACTTGCCAACTCATAGCTGGCAAGCTTGTAAGAAAGAATCACCCCACGCAGGTCACCGAGTTCGTGGTGGACCTTGCAGGAAAATGTGTGCAGGGAATTCAAATGAATTGAGTGAGTTAGCTCGTCAACGAGCTTGAGAAGGACTGTCGCAAAGCGCACGATCAAGGATACGAGTTCCACTTCAGCTGGCTACTTGTGTTGATTTCATTTGTCTCTTGGAAAATGTCGGAGGGAGCAACTTTTCCAGAAATTGAACCATTAGAGCCATTGGCAACTAGATTTTCCACCTTATTGTACACGAATAACATGTCAAAGAAATGGAAGTCAAATGCATTGTTCAATGCCTACTATCAGCAACTGAAGGTTTCCATTGAGTCCCTTTTGTGCATGACTCCATGCACCTTGCACCAGTACAGACCACTAGCCAAGTTCCGCGCAGATCTGCATTTTATTTATATCATTGTGCGCAGGGATGAGAGAAAGGAAGAATTACAGTCTTACTATAAGCTGACCGATGAAGAGATGGCACAGATCATCATGGAGTGGCCAGAGGAGTTCCTTGCACTAGTTCATGATGAAAAACTCTTCGACCCTGACATCATAGGAAGCCCCTTGGTCACTCGGTTTGAGCATGGAGGATAGTCAAGTGCGAAGAAGAAAAGGAAGAAGGAGGAAGTTCATAACATAGAGACTGATGAGGAGGATAGTGCCTCGAAGGAAAGTGCACCTGGCTGACCCACAGGGGGACAAGGAGACAAAGTAAATCAAGAAGTAGGAGGGAAAGAGGATAAAAGAAAGGTGAAGGCAAAGCTACACCACCAAAGTATCCCCTTACCTAGAAAAAAACACCGAAGAAAAGGAAGGTTTCTCCTCAAAAACTCTCAGTAAGAAAGAAGACCCATTCCATTAAGCCATAACTAGAGGCTACGCTCACAGAGGATGATATCGGTCTAGTCCATGGAGCGATGGAGGACGTGTTCGAAGATCTCTTGCAGAGATACGGAGCAAAGAAGGAATATTTGTATGTAAAGTTCGAGAAGGAGATGAAGGAGATACAGGAAGCTATTTGCTCGGTCTTAATATGCCTTCCTCACCAGAGACTACAGAAGTGGGGGATGATCCTGCCCAACTTCGAAGACTTGCAGATGCAACAGAGGCTCGACTTCAGCGAGTCCAAGAAGAGAAGGAGAAGGCTACAGAAGCCTTGAAACAAGAAAAAGAGGAGATCTTGGAGAAACTACGAGTTGTGTGGTACTATGTGACCACTTATGAGAATGAGAAGGATGAGTTTTGGGCGATGCTCAAGGAGGAAAAAATGAAGACACAGAGGGAAAAGGACCAGCTACTCACAGAGAAGATTGTATTCAAAGAAGTGGTGGGCAGAGCACTTCGCTCGGTGCTAGGATTGGCACAGAAGGAACATGAGGCAGTCGAGGTTCAAGTGATGAAGATCGCAAAGGCTATCCAGCAGCTTCAAGCAAGGGTAATGGAGTTGGATATCCAAGCAGTACCAAGTACTTCACAGGAATTGTGTGACCAAAGGGAGGAAACTGCTAAGAGTGTAGTCGAAATGATCAGATCCATCGCCTCAGAATGAAAATAGCTGAGTGACAGAAGCATGCAAACCTATGAACTCCTCACATAATATCCAGAGCTTAGGAAGTTGGAAGCGCAGTTACAGGAGGTGCAACAATAGGCACTAACAATTCAGGCATAGATGAAGTCACTCACTGCAGTCAAGAAAATGAATATATCACAAGAACAACTCGTGGCCTAGCAGCAGATTACTGCCATCCAGGGCAGAGTAATGAAAGTCACACAGAGGCTACAATCGGTGCAAGAGGAATCATGCATGGTGTTTGAAGAGACCGAAGGACAAGGTTCACAACTAAACCAAGTGGTTGTGACAATGGAACAATGCCTGTAAGGGCTTGTTACAGATCAAATGATCCAGGAGTTCATTGAGAAGGAAGCTCAGGCGAAGTAACAAGTTGAGGTAGCTCAAGCCAATATTGAGGCCTTTGAAGCAGTGTTGCCCAGATCTGAGTGACTCGAGATGAGTCACAGGTGAGTGTTGGGGGCCTGTTGGCCCTCGACCAAGTTTTAAGGAAAAATTGGTCAGGTTTGACCACCTTTTTGGACTTCGACATGTTGTTCGAGGATGGAGCACCCAAGCAGAGATGACATCGCGGGATCTCACTTGATTTGTGGACCCAACAAGGGATTTATTAGGGTTTTGTACTAGGGTTTATGGGATGTTGGCCCATGGGTTTACCCATGATTAGGCCTTTTTGTAAATGTATAAATAAGAAAGAATGTAATGTAGTGAGGGGGACGTAATTAGCTAAGTGCAAGAGGAAAGTAGTTTTGGGGTTGCTTAGTGCAACAGACTATGTATGTAAGGCTCTGTGCTTAGTAGAGGAGTTGTATTTGTGCCTTGAACTAATTTTGGGAAGGTGGATCTGTGCAGACCACCTGTCCGGTGTGAATCTTGGCTCAGTGGCTTAGTGCATAGGAGCAGAAGAATGCAAGAGATTGAATACTAATAAAGAAGAAGAAGTTGTTGGTGGAAGTATCCCCACACTGGGGTGAACCACGTATATCATGTGTTGATGGTTTGCTTGGTGTTATGATATTTATGTTGTGAATATGCTTAGTGAACTGATGGTTATGCATGATATATAGATCTATGAATGCTTAGTGCTTTATTTATTTTGAATGTGATAGATCTACTTTATGTTACTAAGTGTGATGTGTATTTTGTCAATATTACTGCGACGATCTATTCTTAGGGTTTGTTCTACAATGTGAATAATGATGATAAACTAATACATGTTTTTCTTAAGTACTCTGTGAAGTAATTTTAATCACAGAACTGTGTCCCAGCTTGGTTACAGACACCTGTGTCCTATCACCCCCCTGCCTCTACCTCGGGTGAAACTTCACCTACTTCACAGGTGTTTTCGAAACGGACGGTAGTTAGGGTTTTTTTGGTGCGTTGTTGAAGCGTTGAACCCTGGGTCTGCCCCTATGCCAACAAGAAGACCATTTGAAAACTACCTTTTGAACCAAGTGGGGAACCTTCGCTTATAAATGCATTCCCTTTGGGTTAATCAATACAGGGGAGACCTTCCAAAGGGACATGGATGTAGTGTTTCGGGGACTAATAAACAAGTCTATAGTAGTCTATTTGGACGATGTGACTGTGTATTCAAAAAACAGAGAATATCACATCCAACATGATGTAGCCCCCCTCCCCTCCTGGGGGTTCTGCGACCTCCCAGTCTAGGATATTTTATTTTACTGAGTCAGATAGACTCTTCAGACTCCTGCTTGAACCCTAAGAAACTTATACAGACCCCTTATTTCTCCTAAGGTGCAGGTCTTGTGGAACCTGCGGTCTCTTTCGCTACTTTCTTGGCACTTTCCAATTTGCGGGTTCTAGCTCCTTCTGCTAGGCCCCTCCCTACATGTGACCTCAGGCTATGACTTCACATAAACACGTGATCGCAAAGCGACCAAAAGTGTTTTGGGACCACATCACTTGTATCCCCGCAATTCATTATCAATCGCCACATGTCCCTTTGACAATATCGTGGTTTCAATTGCGGCCCACTCTAAGAATTTTAAAGTCCAAGCATTTTTTGGCCCCGCAATTAAGCGTGACCATTGATCTTCAATATCGTTGATGCCTCTTGATCAATGACTACAATATTTCCTCTATATTCCTTGGTTAAATTTTAGTCAGTGAACCTTTTACTCTTTTCGCACACACTCCCAGATCTCAAGATCTATCGACACGTGCCCTCCTCTCAAATCGACGACTATGATTGATTCCTCCCTTCGAGCTTTGGGAGTTTCAACTCTCAACTCTTGCTTCCTCCTAGAGCTCATGATCCATCGACGTGTGTCCTTCTAGATTTGACAGTCCATATTCACTTTGGCTCTTCGGGCTTCGGGAGTTTCAACTCCTGCACACTCGTTCTTCCCGGAGTGCTTTCACCCTAAATACATGATATCTTGACACATTTCTCCCCCTTGATATAATTAACTCTATCCTCTTTGACTCTTCAAGATTTGGGAGTTTCAACTCCTGTGCACTTGTTCCTCTCAGATTTCTTTCACCCAAAGACTCGGATCCTCCACCACCTGTCCCCCTGGACGATGGACGATCCCTGTCTGCTTCGGCTATCTCGTTCTTCTGTGCACTTTCAAAGGATTTAAGGCTTGTGTGCCTTACCTTGATCGGACTATTGTCGATCCTTTGTGCTTAGATCCAACAGATGGGATATGTCCTTCTCCTCACGTGTTCTTCCTTCATCCTGGACCCTGATCTGACAGTCCAGACTTCTTCCCATAGTTGATCTAACGATTGTTTTCTCTCCTCCTCCTAAGCTTTGGATTTCTTCCAACTTGGAATAATTTGTAAATATTCAAAGGATGCGGCCTTTTTTCCTTCTACGAGCCCGGCTACTTGGATCTCGACTTCTCTCCTCCTACTAAGCTTTAGGACTTGAAACAAGTTTATCGGTGCACACCTCGCACTATCCCTTCTGATATTTGGCTAGTGTAACTTGACTTTGGCTCTGGAGCATACTTGTGCTTTCGCTGTGAAAAATTCCACTAGTCCTCCTGAGCTTTCAACTTTCTTGGTCTCCTAAGGGTCTCATCCCTTCTGCTCCCTTCAAAGGGTTTTGGTGCCTTCATGGCAACCTCTCGCTCAAAGCACACCTTGTTGAGAGTTTTCTACAGAGTGTTCAACAACTCTGTGAGTATCTTCTATGATAATCTTCTCCCTGAACTTGACAAAGAGTTCTCTTTGTGTACACTTGCACCTACTCGATGCCCACTGGGCAGAGGTCTGCAGAGTTCTCAATGACTCTGTTTTTCTGTGCTTTCTTTGCACAATTTCTCCTTTAAGGTATTCAACAACCTAGAGGTTTCTCCTAAGTTATTATCACTCTGGTGTGCCCTCCTGGCATGTTCTTTTCTGACTCCATAGAGTTCATATGCGCATTCATTGCGATGGCTACATAACCTCCAATGTTCCGTTGTGCACTCCTTGCATAGCCTAAAGAATCCAAAACGATATTATAAACTCAATTAAAAGATAGAGAAATATATCTTCCTACTGCAGATGAAACCTATCATACATCTACATCATACATTCATAAACACATAACCACATAAACAACCATGTGCAGGAAAAATTGATGTCTTTTCATTAATATGAAAATCTTGTTACAATATGTGTAGGCTGGACTGCAGTAGAGTCTCAGATATCTCAAGTTATCTCAAAGAACTATTCTACCTCCTATTTCTGAGCTTCTTATCTTATGAGGCTCTTCTCTCAGAATCCTAACCCCTAACTCTTGTCTCTCATAATCCTCTTCTTCCAAGAGGGCTCCTAGAGCTTAACCTCTTCATCACATTAGTGCCATCTCTGTATTTGTTAAGACACCTTATCCCTATGGCTTCTTACAATGAATGAAGATACAGACCTAACTAAGATCTCAACCTTCTTATAGTCAACCATTAAGGCAACCCTATACACTACATGTACAAAGGCATGGCTTGGCTTTACTCAGCCTTACAACATAAATCCGTATAAGATTACATTTCAAATTTTAAAATGGGAGGGTCCGTGCCTCTCCCTTTCCCCAATGCATGCCTATGTGTTGGCTTGTTGGCACATCTGCTGATGTGGAAGGATGCTCTTGCATCATACTCCACTGCTATGAAAAATTTATGAGCTCCTGCTCATGAGATCTCCAGATCTGTTGAAATCCTCCTGGATCCCAAACTTCTCCTTGGAGTTGTCCATATGCTCTTCCTTTATGTTGTTTTTGTTGCTTCTATTTCTTCCTGCTTCTCTTGTAGGTCCTCCTCTGTTCAGCTTCCTCATGCTAACAACTTCTCATGCTGACCTCAAAATCAACTTCCTTATCTCTTCTATCATCCTATCTAGTTGTTCTGTTGGTTGTCTCTCCTTATGCAGTCTTCTCAGTTGCAAATCGTCCTCCTCATACACATCAAAGGGAAGATCATCTTGATCCCCCATGTTGTTTTCTTCTTCTGTGGCATTAGCTTTCCACCTTGTTGTAGACTTCAGTTCTGCAGTCTTATCACTGAGCTGCCACTCAGCTTCCTCCTCTGACAAATTAGCTTATGCTAGCTCCTCTTGCATTGGTTCAAATCCAACTTCCTCCAACTTCTCCTCAGGTTGGTATGCTCCTCCACCTGTTTCCAACTTGACCTATTGGATATGCCTACTCTACATATCTACACTTTTCTCCAAGGCTTCCAGTTCTTCATACAGCTTAGCAAAATCCATGATGTATACGTCATCTTCTATTGCAGGCTCCAGTGTTGCGGTCATATCCTACTCAGCTTCCTGGATGAAATTTTGAGAAATTGTGTTGAATGCTCTTCTCCTTCCGCTAGGGAAAATGTCAGTGTCTACTCCTTCTCTTCCTCTTATTTGACAATTTCTTCTAGTTGTCTTTCTTTTGCTGCACCTACAACATTTATGCTAGTCTCTGCTTGGCTTCTTGGCAAGAATATTTTGATTCCCCCAATGATCAGAATGCACCTATAATATTACTCTTTGATTGTGGAAGTATTTAACTTCTCATCATCTTCATTCACATGGTCTACAAACCCACATGAATATTCATCTATCAGAACTCTGTGTTGATCTGAACTCACTTCTG
>JASDQU010308703.1:30486-45199 GCA_032191745.1 Picea mariana
AATCAATATTGACAATGCTTCTGTTGTGAGATAAATGCATCACACGAAAGAGTGTAGACACCACAACATTCATCGGATACACATAATCATGCCCAAGAATCAAATTAAAGTCTAAAGGACCTGACACCACTAACAGATCGACTCAGACAATTTTTCCACCTAATGTGATAGAAAAATGAGGAAGAACCCCTAGACATTCTCTAGGTCTTCTGTCGAAAGCTAGCAGCTCACTGGTAGTTGACACAAGCTTGGGAGAACCCAAATCTTTCCGAGTCGAGGATGATAAAATACTTGTAGAGGATCCTTCATCTACAATAGTTTGGTGAATGCCTAAATTATTAATTCCAACCATTATCTGAAAGGGTGCAGAAGAAGGAAGGCGAAGCTCTACAAGATCATTCCAATCAAAGGAAACCATCCTAAGACTTGGAGGGAGCATACTCGAAGAGAGTATAATTCCCCCTTGCTCAAAAGGTACTAAATTGGAAATGCTAAGAACATGGTCAGAAGACACATCACTCCCCAAGAGAAGAGTGGGATTGGTTGAATATTGCATCGACGATGTCACTTTCTTAGACTTGTCACTCTTTAAGAGAAGAGTGGGATCGATTGAAGATTGCATCGGTGCGAACACTTCCTCAACCACTGGTTGAATAGAATGTGATACAACATGGTCAAGAGATGCATCATCCCCCAAAATAAGATTGGTTCCAACTGAAAATTGCATCATCATGACAGCTTCATCAACCAAAGTTTGAATAGATTGTTGGGAAACCGAAGACAACTCAGAACTAGAAGAACCTTCAAATAAGGACCACGTTCTCTGTACCATGGAAATAGCAGGGCACAAATGAGAAATGTCATCACCTTTGAAAATTTTACAAGTGAACTTGGGCTTACATCCTGTACATCTAGGATTCTAAACAGTATCAGTTCCCCCAGCATGACTTGCAGTGGTTGATGGGTTTCCCCTAGAATGACTACTAGAAGTTGGTTGCATGTCTCCAACGTGACTAGTAGAGGTTGGTGACAAGAATCCAACATGACTCACAGAGTTTGGTGACCTGATGCTAGTATGACTAGCAGTGACTAAACTTTTTCTCCCAGCATGACTCGTAGAGGTTGGTGCAGGACTCCAACATGACTCGTAAAGGTTTTTGACAAAATTCCAGTATGACTTGCAGTGACTGGGCTTGTGCTTCCAACATGACTAGCAGAGGTTGGTCGCTTGCCTCCAACATGACTTGCAGAGGCCGGTGATAGGTCCCAAAAATGAATCGTAGAGGTTGGTGACTTATTTTTCTTACTCTTCCTCTTCCTATTCCTATTATACTTCTAGTTACTAGTAGTTGGACTTTCACCAGAAGAGGGAGAAGGAGAAGAAGTAGACTTTACGGGTGTAGAAGGTGAAGGGTCAAAATCCGTACGATGCCCCTGACATAAGGTGTTTATCTGAGAAGCGTCAAGAGAGTTTGGTACATTTGGAGTGGTCCACAACCAAACCTGTAGTCCTACATTCAACCCAAGAATATTCAAAGTGCCATCAAGGGGGAAACAATGTTTCCAAAGAAAGGAAAAGCATAAGAATCCCCTTGGGTAGGGGTCCCTTGGTTGGAATCCTCAAGAACTTTGGTCGTATCATTCTTATGCATGACTTCATCCCTTTCAGGATTTTTCATGTCCATAAAAGTCTCACGCACTGACTCTGGCAAACCAGTGGTATAAAAACCCATTCCTTCTAGGAGGCATCTCCACACTTTCAATAGAAATACCAAAGGCCCTTCCCAACCAACAGAGTATTTGGTCAACCACTCTGAATCAATGATCCAAAATCAATGACACTGAAACAACCTAAGGCCAACTACACAAAGAAACACTCCAAAAAATCCTTAAGAGAAACATCGCAAGTAAAAAACTTTTCCAAATCTTTAGCCTAGGTGGATGAGGTCCTAACTCCAAAGCAATGAAAAAGTGGAAAGGGACCTTCTGGATGAAGGCACAGGTTGATTAAGTCTCGTGGACCAACGAATGAAGGAGTGAGAAGCAATTATCCCAACATCCACTAACCAGCCTTATCTAGTGCAAGTACCCATGCTTTGTGGGGAACCTTCCAACAATACTGAAAAGTGTGATACAAAATCTTCCCCAGGTACCATGACAAGCCCCTGCAATCACCTCTGAGATCCCTAGGAAAATCCACTAAGGTCACCAACTTTCAGTCAACGTCCGGGGGGTATAGTCAACAACCAGGATCGAACGTATGGGTACGGTAACAAATCCCAAAGCTTCAAAAGCGTTGCCTCTCACAGAGGTAAATGCACTAGTGAAACCCCCAATATATGATCTCTCCACTATCATTAGTCAAGCTTTGGAGGGGAAATCTCCTCAACTCTCCTTCATGCGACCTCTTGTTTAGCTATTGTGTTAGAGGAGGCTTCCAGATATACTTATACGAAATTGGATTTGAGACTCTCCTTATCTTAGAATTCTATGTTTTTTTGCGGCCTTAGAGAGTTATCTTTCCAATCCTAAATCAAGGCCCTAACCCTAAACTTGTTTGTGAACCCTAGAAACAAATTCTAGTACATTTTAAGGTTAGTTTTCGTTTTAGTGGTTTTTTTTACTCAAAGGGTATGGAGGTGCCACTGATGTTCTTTGAGATTCTTACAAAATGAAACTTATAAGAACACTGGCAAATAAAACTTTACACTAATTCTTCAAATGAAAAAGAGTTTCACAAAGAAAATGCATGAACAATCTGTCAAACCAAAATATGCAACATTTTTTCCTTTTATGATGCAAAACGCACAATCCAACTTTCAAGAGAAAGAAAAGAAGCAAACAAAATGATTTTTTTTCTTATTTTTCTTTTGAAATGTTTTTAAGATGAGAAGAAAATGAAAACCTATGCTATTTTCTTTTTCTTTTTTTCAAATAACAATGCAAAGAAAGAAATAGACCTAACTAGCATAAGCCGGAATTTTTCATTTTCTTTCAATCAAGGCAAAACTAACAAAAGATGTTAAAAGAGACTGCAAAATACACGATTCATGGCCCCCCTCGACCATGAGGGTGGATTTTTTTTCAAAATGCAAATCATTTTACTTAAAAATGCAAGGTAAAAATAAGCCAAGAATGTTGGGAATCCAAGAGCAAGATATTTTCTAATCTAAAGGTTTTCACAAGCTTAGACATAGTAATACAAATAAATCACAAACTCAGGAAGCCTAGGATAACCTGGATAAACCCATAAATCTCCCAGAAACTGAAGAAAGAGTTTTTATTTTATTTTATTTTTACAAATGCACACAGGTTTTCGGTTGTGTGAACTAAGACTCGTGGGTTTCTGCGGGTCAAACATAGTAAAAGCCTGGATATTCATGACTAATATCATAGAAAAGCGTGAATAAATCTGTAAAATTGGAAAAATAAAAAAGGAGTTCCAATAGGGAGACTCCTAGAGACTTATGGAAAAGTTTATAGATGATAAAAGCTTTGCAACAAAGCTTGGAAAATAGGAAAACTCACATAAATAAAAAAGGACACACAAGCCACCCTACAACCAACCTAAACTAGCAGAATCCTCAGTATGGTCGCCAATTATATTGACTGGATATTTCCCCCATGATTATGGGTCAAAATCATAGTAGATCAAGACTGTATGGAGAAGATAGAAATCTTCCCTCCAAGACAAGCACACAAAAAACTGAAAGAATAACTACTTTACAAGGTGAAGTTAGGGAAGTATGAGGGAGAAAGGGTGACCTTAGGTCTCACGTTTGATGCCGATCCCACTCCTTGCTCTTGAAAAACACTATATCCTTTGCTGGAAGTAACCTGCAAAATTGGCACAATACCAAAGCTGCTACGAAGGTAGTTACAAAATCAAAAGGTATGCATGCCATATATCATATAGAAAGCACACTTAGTAAGCAAATACATACAATGAACACATGATAGGAGGGAAAACAAACTCTTCTATTAACACCAAATCAGAAAGGTAAGTTACAACCTTATCTCTCCTTTGGCACTGTCTCGAAACCAATTGTCTGGGTTCCTCCAAGAATCCCTCAAACATCGACTCAACCACTATACTCTTCTTTGGATGGCCAAAATAGTGATAAGGATACACCCAATAGCCATATATATAAGAAAGAGATGATGGAAAAGGAGTTTCCAGGAATAAGTGGGTGTTTCTCAGAGGATTATAGGAAAGGAAGGCTTGCTAGATGTTGGCAGCATAATCTTGCACCAAGGAACTTGTCTGTTCATATTTATCCATCTATGGTTGTTTTATATCTCCCAAAGAGGTTTGGGGAGTTGAATTCCGTTATGTATGGGAAAGGGTCATTGCAAAACGGCCCCAAATGAAAAACCCACTCGAAAACATGGAATTATTTTATTTTTCACCAAAAATGAGGGCATCCGTGAGTTGCAGTGAGTAAAGACGTGGATGCTCGCATGTTGCACTAGGGAAACCCGCGGATATGCTCTTAAAGCATGCTTTTTAGATGATTTTTGGAGGTAACTTTTAGGGAAAAGTATAGCAAGCATTTGGAAAGGGTTAGGCCATGGCACAAAATCCTAGGTGTGGCTTTTTGTGCTATAACAATAGGTTATTGGTAACTACCCCTAGTTTATGGACAAAGTTGACTTATTTCTGAAACCATGGATATCAAGTTTCACCTTGCATTTGGAAGAATTATTAGTGGTCCCAATTTGAGTAAGAATGCAACATGTCCCTCTTGAATACTAGAGCTATGAGTTTCTTATGACTATTGGTAATGACCTTTAGTTTATGGACAAAGTTGACTCTTTATGAAACCAAGGTTATTGGGTTTCACCTTGCATTTGGAAGCATTATTAGTGGTCCCAATTCAGGTAAGAATGCCATGTATCCATCTTGAATACGAGAACTATGAGTCTCTTTTGCATATTGGTAATGCCTTGGATTACTTTATTACCATAGATCAATATTAAAAAAGATGGAATCCACAACCTTTAGTCAACTCTACATTTATGATGATTTTAGCAAAGCATTTCTTGGAAAAATTATGTTGGAATGCAAACACTATAGTTGGCTACAACCACAAGATTATGCAAAACATAGCTTTCCATTGCATGTTATGTTACAAGGAGAGTAATGTTGCCACATCTTATCCAAAAACAAAGGTTTCTTGGGGTAAAAAGTAGAATAATAACAAACAATGTTTACGGAGGACCCAATTGAAACGTAATTGGGTGGGACTAAAAAAGGTTTCAGAAGTACCTAATATCATAGTTTTAATCTGTGACCCCACCACACCATTTAGGGGATCTGATATAGATATTGATACAATTATAATTCAAAAGTCAACTCTCTATTTCTAGACTCCTTACTTTGCTGCTCCTTCGAAAATGTGAAGAAGGGGCATCAAATTCATACAATTCAAACTAGAAAAATAAATCAATTCCTTTGATTTCCCCTATTGATGCAAATGAATTAGCATTTTCAAAATCTCCAGTAGTGTCTAATCAAACCATTGGTTAAATTGAAGTAAGGAAAAATAAAGGAAGAAAAGAGAAATGTATTAGTTTACATGATCTTAAGCTCAAAGAACCAAAAAAATGATTCTTGATACAGACTAAGATAAGAAAAACATAGAACTAAAGATATGTATTAGAATTCAAACATACATTTAGCATATAACCACATTCTTCTTCTTATAATTCCTTTGGATACAAAAGGAGGGTTGATCATATTTGACTTGTTCTTCCTCTTTTAATATTAAACTATACTTATTAATAACCACTACTCTCGCTATCCATCATTAATGAGTTCCACCACTTGGTGTCTTGGTTCTCGTATCAATGCTTCTATTTAAGTATTGTAAAGAAACCAACTATTGATATGTGGTTTTTGGCATAATAAATATGTTATTATCCATTTAAATAAAATGTTATCCAATAAGTGTAAATGAATGGTTGTGAGTTGAATATCTAACCTTGGATATGAGCTTTGAATTATAAAAGATTGAAATGTTGAAAAATCATCAACTTTTAAAACAACTTGAATATGAAAGGAACAAGAATCTGTTTACAGATGAAGCTCTCTAGAGGCAAAAAAGTAGATTTAATTGGATAAAATGTGGAGATCTAAATAACAAATTTTTCCATCGTTTCGCCAGCTCTTCCAGGAACAAAAAGCATATCTGGGATATCATTAATGAAACAAGTACAAAACATAGTGGACAACAAGCGATCAAGACTGCAACTACTAGCTTTTTCAAGTCTTTCTATGAGGCAAGACCACAATCCCATCTGCAAGCTCATGTTACGGTGGCCCAACTCTATCCTTGCACTGTCACAACAAAGGATTCTTCACACTTGGACATGCCTTGTACATTATAGAAGGTATTGGCTACTCTAAAATACTTCTCAAAGGATAAAAGCCCCAGCCCAAACGGCTGGACCGTAGATTTTTACTTACATTTCTTCGATTTGGTGGGGCCTGAGCTTCTGGAGCTAGTGGAATATTCCAGACTCCATGGTAAGATATATGGGGCTCTAAACTCAACCTTCTTGACACTTATCCTGAAAGCAAACCATCCGACTACTTTTGGTGATTATAGACCGATTTCTCTTTGCAACCTTTGCTACAAGCTAATATAAAAAATTATCGCCAATAGAATCAAACCCATCCTCTCGCATTCACTGTCCGACGAACAACTAGGTTTTTTAAAGGGTCAACAAATTCTTGATGCTATTGGCACTGCACAAGAATGTTTGCACAACATTAGTCACAAAAATTCTCGTTTCCTCATCTTCAAGCTAGATATAAAAAAATCCTTCGACTGCATAGACTGGGACTTTCTTAGACTTATTTTAACTTAGATGGGTTTCGGCCAATCCACCTTAATTTGGATTATGAGTTGTGTCACAAGTGAAACATTTGTTGTGTTGGTAAATGGCAAACCTTCCTCCTTCTTCCATAGTGGCAGAGGCCTGCGATAGGGCTTCCCTCTTTCACTGCTCCTTTTCATCTTAGTCATGGAAGGTTTAAGTCTCCTTCTCAAAAAAATCCAGTCAGAAGGAATAATTACAGGGATCAAGGTCTCCAAGGTGGTCAAAATCCTACACCTCCTCTTCATCGATGATGTCCTCATATTTTCAAATGACAATCCACTTGAATGAAGGGAAATCGATGGAATCTTGAATATTTTCTACTCTGCTACTGACTTATAAATCAACTGGTCCAAATCAACATTCCATCACGCCAATATACATGATCATGATTCAGATCATCTTAAGGGAATATTTCCACATACTGTCATCCATATTTCACAAGGCTTCCATTATCTTGGTTATTTCATTAAAGCGGAACACTACAAGACATCAGACTGGCACTGACTTGTTTCAAAGGTGGAAAAAAAAAGTAAATCACTGGTGTAACATATGGCTCTCCATTGGAGTTCGTTACACTCTTATTAAATATACACTCAAAGGACAATTGGTTTATTGTATGGCATTGGCAGCCATACCCACACCAGTCCTGGATAAGCTCAAAAAACTTACCTATAATTTTCTCTATTCGGGCTGTAAGGATCAACACAAGTTGTACCTTTGCAACTAAGAATCATTGGCCAAACCAAAAATCAAGGGCAGTTGGGGAATTCATAATATTTTTAAATTCAATAATGTTATGGCTGCCAACTCTCTCTGGCATGTTCTGACCACAAATGGCATCTGGATCTCGATTATTAAAGATAAATACATGACATATACCTCTATTGCATCTTGGCTTCGCATAGTTTCCACTCACCCCAGGGCTGCATCTCAGACATGGAGGAACTTATCAAAATCGACCCTCTAGATCAAAAAAAGGATATGCTGGAAGCCAGGCTTCGACCATTCAATTGAACTCGGTAAGGATTGGATTTTAGGCCTCGGACTTGCATCGTACATGTCACATATTTTAATTACACATTTGAATTCAAAAAACACTCATTTCCTCTACCAATCTATGTATCACAATGAACAGGGGATCTTGACAGTCGGTTGGAAAACGAGCCACAACTTGGAGCTATCATCTAATCTGGCTGTGGAGTGGGACATATTATGTCTGGAGCTAACTCGAGTGAGCATTTATCTTCATGATGCAGAGGATCAACTTCTGTGGGCAAGCGGAGACAGTTCGAGCCTCATCTCCGTAAAAAATATTTACACTGCTATTACTAACACAACAAACCATATTAACATAAATGGTTGGCGCAAGCATCTCTAGACCTGAAAAATTCCTCTAAAGATTAAACTCTTTACTTGGTTAGATGACTAAAACAAAATCCCCACTTGGGACAACTTACAAAGGAAAGGTTAGATTGGCCCCAACATCTGTCAACTTTTCTACAGGGAAGAAGAAACAATTCAACATCTCTTCATACAGTGCCATTTCACTCGCCAAGTCTGGGACAAGATTGCACTTGACCATCACATTACCTCTTCCTAGATTGGGACCTCCATTTCTGCCTATTTTTCCCCTTGGACATCCAGTGAGCGCAACCACAAACTATTACCTACTCTGATCAATTGGTTTATATGGTCGGCCAAAAACAACAAGATTTTTGACAATAAACCTCCTACTGTCAATACTGTTGCATATAAAACTCTTGGCCTGCACCAAATTTGGAAAGACATACACCCAGTCAAGGGGACAAAAAAACATTAATAAGCCCTCTCATCGCAAAGGATACACCTACGGGGTGGTTTGATGTTGCAACCCAACGCAACGAAACATTTAGTGGTGCTGGTGGAATGACAAGAACAACTAAAAATTCTCTTTATAGATGGACTTTCATTTGTGGCCCAGGCACCAACACAAGGGCAGAGCTATTGGGTGCCTAGAATACACTACACTTGGCCACAAGACTAAATGTTGATCACCTTCAACTGATCGGCGACTCTAGAGTTATCATAGATTGGTTGAATCACAGCGGAAAGCTTCAATCGATCACACTCCTAGCTTGGATGGACTGAATCATATTACTTCAACACCACTTCAAGAAGCTCATCTTCACACATGCCTCCTGAGAGTACAATAGGGAAGAGGACCTGCTATCTAAGACAACACTTCAGAAAAAAGCAGGCCTGATCACTTACAACCATTGGCTAGATGGCCATGAGGGCCCCACACATGTTATCAAATTATTCTAAGTCCAGAGTCACCAGTTCCTATCGACATTTTCAGTATATTCCCAATTTATTTGGTCCTTTTGTTGCATCCCTCTTGATATTCTCTACAACTCTTCTCTCCTCTAATTTCCTGACTTGTTGTATTTATTTCTTTTCTCCCAACACATTTCTTTCTCCTTCAAATTGGATAGACCAATTGTAGGAGAAAGACACTCCACACTAGCTATTTCTTTTCCGTTGATGGAATCTATTGTGAGAACATATTATATTATTAATATAATTGAGTAATTTTTTCTGCTGAAAAAAAAAAGAAGGTATTTTACTCATACAAAAATGTGTTAAGGAAAAAATAAATTAAATGTAATATGTCAAGAATAAGTTAGGGCAAAGAGAGAAATGGATATTTGTATTAAAACTTAAACATACATTTAGAAAATAACAACATTTATTATAGGTTTTATAGATAGAAAAGCAGGTGCAAACATATTTAGCTTATTCTTTTTTCCTTTATTTAATATTATACTATACTTATTAATAGTCATGCTCATGTTGTGCATCGTTAATGCACTCCATCACTTATGTCTTGGTTCTTGTACCGTTGCTTCTCTTTAAGTATTGTAAACTTAGCCAACTATCGATATATGGTTTTTGTTCTAATAAATATGTTGCTAGTCATTTAAATAAAATGTTATCCAGTAAGTGTAAATGAAGGGCTGTAAGTTGAATCTCTAACCTTGGATTTGAGCTTTGAAGTATAAAAGATAAAAAAGTTGAATGTGTTGATATTTCACTTATAAAAAAATGTTAAAGACAAAAAAAAAAAAATGTAATATGTCAAAATTTGCTTAATAAGTTAGTGAAAGTGAAGTATTATTAATGCCCCATAGCATGGTTCAAGTCTCTCCAATGATACATTCGTACTATGTATTTGTGGTAGTTATACATCATTACGTGTGATAGTGATTGGGTCTAAGTGCACGTTTTAGACTACTTGATTGGATAAATGACTCACTATTTTCCTTTTAATTGAAAGATGACATCTAAAACATAATGCCATAGGCTAAAGATTCTACGAAATGAAGATTTTTTTCGGGGATATTTGCCCGAAATCCGATGAAAAATTGTTGGATTCGTAGATTTAAGTGATTATTTCTGTAAAATCTGAATATCCTAAGAATTTTTCAGCATGTTGAATCTATTTCTACATTCAGAAATGGATTCTGAACAACAAAAAAAAGTGATTTGTGTAAATTTATATCACCAAATTCCAGCCAAAAAAAACATTTCGTAGAACAGCTAATCAACACCAAACATAATAAGACACTTTTAGCCATTAAAAATCTCAAATAAAACCATTACCACATGCATGTATCCAATGAAAACATCTATAATGAAAGGTTAAGGTTAAACTATAATACAAGGACAAAATAAGACACTATCAATATTGAACATATCAATATCAATTTATCACAAACGCTTATGGATCACATTAACTTGCGTATGAATATATTCAAGTGGAAGAAAAAATGATTTAACAACACCACCAACTACGAATACAACAAATCATGATGGCACAATCTCTCCAAAGCTGTGCGCATCTCATTATTAGGCTTCCCCTCGAATGAACTTACCCTCATTAAATTCTAACTCAGAGGCTTCCTCCGGTAGAGAATGAAGCTTGAATAAAACTTGTCTCAGACTTCTTTCTTTGCCGACTGCTTCCTTTTGCGATCTCAGCATGAACCCAGAAAATCATCTATGTGAACCCAGAAAACCTCCTATGTGAACCCAAGAAAGATCCCAGCATGAACCTTCAAACAGTCCAATGCCTAATTGCCCTTAGCGGCCACTTGCCTAGCGAGACTTACCACGAACGCTATTCAGGACCTAAGTGAACTTCATGTAATCTCCTCAATGAAATTTCGTAATACTCTCCAGTGAACTTTCTCATAACCTTCCAGTGAACTCCAGACAATCGCAATAGTAGGCAAATAGATAGAGCATAAAACAGAGACAAGATAATAGACAATTTTCAGAGATAAAATGCGGAAGCTGATTTATATTAAAAGAGCCAGAGTGGCTGGATATACATACTTTGAGCATGGATTGCTCTTTTCTCACAATAGACACACAGACAAACTGAAACTAAATGCTTTTGCCACTTTAGGTTCATGTTGGCCGAGCCAGAATCACGCAGGCTTATCAAAGCAACCTATAAGAAAGACGCAAAGCTCGAAGAGAGGGAGCTTAGAAGACTCGGACTTACAGACTCAAATCGACCCCCCCTCAAATGAACCTCTCATCTCCTTATATACAAAATTTCGGAGAAGAGAATCATTTCTTAGACAAAACATTTTACTATTCTCTTGGAATCAGATCTACTTTTAAGATTTGGCATAGCGATCATGCAAGAACCTTTCGACCAAATTTCAAATCTACTTTCCACATATCTAAGGAATCTTAGAAATGTGGGTCAAACCACACCAAAATCTAGAGAAGTGCTCTAGGTTTCTAAGATATTTTTATTTGAAACATTACAAAGTGGAGATTTATGACGGAAATCCACGAAAACCGACTGGTGCCATTGTTGGCTAGTAAGACATGAATAGGCAAGACTTAGTCATTCTCAATGTGAGTATGGAATCTTTCTTCATAATTGAGAGTGTCCCACATTTTGCTGTAGATTTTTCGAATGATAAAAGGTTGGCCATTTATCATTTGTACACTGGTTTTAGCCTTGGTTACCCATTGAAGATGGTTGAAGATGAAATGACACAAAATTTCCCCATCATTTGGCCCATTCTGAAAAATATTTTGGACATATTGCAGAGGAGATAAAAGGTTGCATATAGAAGATAGAATTGTTGGGTCTACTGCACTTTTATTGAGACCAAAATCTTTCCACCAATCTGCAAGCCAACTTGGAGGTCTTCCTGCTGTGGCAGTGTTAACATTTCCAAATTTGAAAAGTGACAAGAAGTCTTCTTGCTGTATGAAATCCCACCACAACGTTTTGTAATGAGAATAATCATAGTCACTGCCAAGGAAGTATAGGGCTTGATTTCTTTCTGGCCAATGGCATAGTAATCTAGGTCTTTGGAGGCAAAAGTATTGTTGGTTAAAACCTTGGTTATTCCTGATATCCCAAATGAGATCTGTGTCATGAAAAATATTGGAGAGAGCATCTTGTGCTTCAACAACCTTTTGTGAACCTCTTGAAATGATAGGAATCAGGACATTAGAACTTTGTCTGTTGCGTACTTCTGGGACCAATCATGGACAATGAAATTGGTTTATGGGAGATAACAATTTCGTACTTCCTAATTCCCAATGAGGTTTCCATTTTGATGAGTATTGTTCCTAACTCAATGTATCTGGAATAGTTGTTATGACTTCAGATCCATTTCTCAATTGGATAGAGATAATCATAAAGACCTGTTGGAGGTGTTCTCTGCTTAAAAAGTCTGGGATACAATTTGTGGTGCCTTTAATATGTTCTATGGAAAAATCAAAATTGTTAAACAGGGCTTGCCACCTAGCAAATTTGGCATCACTAGGAGTTCTTATTTCTTTGTTAAGAACTTTATTCATAGCTGCAACATCAGTTCTTAGCAAAAATTTCTTATATATAAGAAATATTTCAAACTTATGAATAACATTTAGAGTTGCTTTTATTTCTTTGTCTAGGGTAGAATAATTCTTTTCACTAGCTTGCCAGAGTCCGGAAGAAAACTAAACTATTTCTTCTCTTTTCTTACCTCCTTGTTCTCTGACTTGTTTAAGGACGACTTCCCAAACAAGATTGTTGGCATCTGTTTCAACAATTTTAGGAAGATCATCGTCAGAGATATAAAGCAATGAGAGTGTCTTTGCTTTGGACTTACTATTTCTAACAGCTTGTGAATGTGCTTCTGTCCATGGCGTTGGATCTTTCTTTAACCTATCATTCAATAATTTACGATCCTGAGCACATCTTTTATAAAAATGACTAATATAATTTAAGCTTCCAAGAAATCTTTGGAGTTGGACTTTGTCAGTAGTTTTATCTGGAAACTTATCAGTAAATTCAACGGCATGGGTTTGCAGGATTAATTCACCATTCCGAATGATATGGCCAAGATACTTGACTTTAGTTCTGAAAAGTTCAAGTTTTTTCTTTGAGAAAACCAGTAATGCTTCTTTGACAACTTGTATGAATTTCTTAATATGTTTGAAATGTTGTTCAATAGAGGAAGAAAATACAAGTATGTTGTCCATATAAATAATAAGCCAATTGAAATAAGGTTTTGGAGTGTCATCCATGAATCTTTGGAATTTTGTTGGGGCATTTTTCAAACCAAAGGGCATGACATTCCATTCATAATGTCCTGCTTGAACACTGAAAGTTGTTTTGAATTTGTCTTCTTCTTTTACTACTACTTGCTAGAATCCTGATTTTAGGTCAAATTTAGAAAAAATCTTTGCTCCAGCGATCCTTGTTACCAAACTTGTTTTGTTTGGAATAGGATAAGTATCATCAGCCAATAATTTATTTAGTGGTTTATAATTTACCACTAATCTGGGGATTCCTCTGAGTTGTTCAAAATGCTTATTAACATAGAATCCATAGCAATTCCATGGACTAATGGATTCTCTGATAAGTCCTTTGTGAAGTAAGCTTTTGATTTCTTCTCAACAAATCCATCTTGAACATAGACATCATAATCCTAGGAAAAATCTTCCTCGTACAAGCTCTACAACAAAAGAACCTTGTCCCCATCCACAATGTTTTGATTTTCCTTTTCCACATGAACCTCACATTCTTGTTGTAACAGAATCTTATCCTCTTAATATCTCTCAAAGATATGTTGTGAAAAATATCCCAAATGACATCAAAAGACCAGCGGTACCAGAAATAAGAAAGTTCATTTCATTAATGAATGGGTGCCAAAAACAATTGGTAAAAGAAGAATGGATGAAAGGTATGTTGAATTGGGGTCTGTTTTCCCATCCTGATGTAGAAAGATTCTCCAAATCTATCTTAGACAAAGAAAAAATGGCCTTATCAACAAATTGGCAAGAATATATGACCAAGAACAACGTTTGGATTTCATTTTATGAATGGAAAACCCAACAACAAATTCTTGCTACCTTTCACAAAAGGTCAACGACCCTAAAGTATTCTTGTAAACCCGCTTTGCGCCCTCTCCCAACCACTTTGATTTCTTGCCCTGTACAGAATATTTCCATCTCTGATTTAGGAAGAGAAATTGGAAATATTAAGAAAGAAATCAAGGCACAAACAAAGCAAGAAGGTCAGGGCAAAGGACATGAAAACAAGGTTGAGAGAATTCTCCCCATTCATCATTGAAAGTTCCATGTCCTCTTAGATGTCAATATCAAAGGGAAATTATTCAAACTCAAGACTTTGTTAGACACAGGATCTGACCTCAATCTTTTGAACAAATATATCATTCCTATCCAATTTTGGCATAAAACACAAATGAGTGCTATTGGATTAGGAAATGTGCCAACACAGATCTTCTATGAGGTCCCTGAGGCAGTT
>JASDQU010308704.1:57556-82365 GCA_032191745.1 Picea mariana
CTTATCATCCTTTTTCATGGGATAAAGGGAATGTTGTAGTAGAAGTATATTAGATCATGTTCTACTCTTTCTCATATTCATTTTTTATTAATGGAGAGTATTCTTGTTCAAGTATCCCTTTGGTTGAGATTGTTAATGTTAGTGTCTTCCACTATTATCCTGAAGATGTTTATCATACCATGGTGGATACTAGTCTATATATATCATTCAATTTCACTAATGTATCTCAAGTTGATGGTTACTTGAACTGTGAGTCCATGGAATTTTTTCAAGATGACAAGGAACTTTGGTCTACACCAATGGTTATGTCAGGTCATCATTATTTTTTCTTCTCTTCGAGGATACACAACTTTATAAAAATGGAGTTTCTCTCACCAAGAATGCTTCACTGGAATTTTAGGCATGATCCTCATTCAATATGATACTTTCCATTGAAGTACCTCCATCAATTCTATGATGGAAGTGTGATATTTTATGATATAATTGAATCATGGTTAGAGAGATATTACTCTTATCGATTCCCCATGAATTGTCATGATGACGTTTGTAGTATGGTTAATAAAGTTTTTGATGTTTAAATAATTCTTCCTACTTTTAATCTGTTTTTATTCCAAGTCATGTTGCTGATATTTCGTCCTAAACAAATGTTTGCAGGCTTGGGATTACTTGGATTGTTGCATTAACATTATTACTTTACATAGTTCATTTTTCGTCCATTGTAGCGTAGAGTAGGAGTGGGGTAGAATAGACTAGTATTTTTTCCTTTGCATAGTGTAGCTTTGCTTTCTAATTTTTAATTATTTTTTTATTTTCATTCTCTTTTCATCATCATTGGATGATCAATAAATGAATTTTCAGCAGAGGTGGATAGAAATAGAAGGATTTAACATTAATTTTCCCTTGATTGGATTGTTCAAGTTGATTTTTATATGGGGAAAATTCACCTTATCTCATTCACAAAAAATATCTATGTGCTGGGTAATTTTCAGATCATCAGTTGCATGCATGATCATCATCTCAAATCGTGTCCAAGAATTTTTTCATCTTACAAGTGGAATATTTTAAATTGAAGATACTATTTAGTTCCTCTTGAGATGAAAATGAGAACTCAAATATTTTCAATCATTATATGAATATGATTCTAACCAAAAGATTTTGCTTGATGGAATTTTTTATGGGTGTTAATCTTGTTGTCCCATACACATTGAATTAAAATTATGAGCATTAAAAGTATTCCCATATAAAATTCAAGCCACTCCAAATCCTTGTAATCTCCTTGGATGATTATTTTTCCTTGGGTTTGGAGTTATCTAAATATTTTATTGCACATTCACTCTTGTCTTCAATCACTCTCAACCAACAAGAATTTTCTGCATAGAGTTTTTCTTGCATAAAGAGCTTACTTGATTTTTATTTTGTTTGAGTTATTTTTTGTTAGAACTTTTAATTTTAGTTTCAATCACATGTCTTATGCTCTGTTTGATTAGTTTTCAAGGAGTATTTTCATCTATTATCTTGTGGCTCTTTTCACCCATGTTTCCTCTCATACACAACAACAAGAGACATTCATTCACCATGTCTAGATGCATGTTTTGACAATTCTGGACAACATGGTTATTTAAATATTTTGCTGATATATTTTTCAGAAAACTACTTGGGAACCAATCTTTTTATTCCCCAATATAGTGAATTACCAAAGACTCATTGTCACCACTACCCATTCAATGGATTTTAAGACCTAGCATTTTCTTCAACAATATATTTTCATCATTTAGGTTTCTTGATTTTGGGTTACCCATCAAGGTTACATTCTTGAGAAATCTAATTTTTATCATGGATGAGAACTTCACACTTATCTCATGTTGAATACATTCAAATTATTGGGAGTTGTAACTATATTTATAGAATATGTTATTGCAACTTATGAGATTCCAATTTCAAATCTTCATCATTTCTTTTAATTTCAACCATGAAAATAATTTTCAAGATATGAATTTCTTGTGGCTTGTAACTCATCAATCTATTGGGCCCCATACTTTTCATCATTCCATGAACCCAAAAATCAGTTTATTCATAATCATAAAATATGGGTATTGTTTGGGTTAGTCTAGAATATTTTCTATTCGATCCCTCACAGTCATGAGCTTGATGATTTTGTTTTCTGGATTATATGTCTCATTATTTTTAATGAAAAACCTATCTAGCAGAGAGACAAACTACACACTCTTATTTTACATTTTGTTTTCTCTACATTATATGCAACATGTAATATCAAGGAAGTGAAATTCATGGTTTCCCTAATTGGAACACTCTTGGGAGATTGAATATATCAATTTCATAGACTTTTCCATCACACCAATCTTCTTGTCTATTATAAATATGATCTTACTCACTTGACTTAATTTTGATTTTTAATTGTATTTTTCATTTGTGTTGGGGAAGTCAATCCATCTATAATGTGACCTGAGATCATTTGTATTCTTTAAGAGTATCTTAATTTCTCCCTTTTCAGAATGATTTCCTCTTGCCTCTCACAAAACTACAGATGATCATGTTAATATTTCACATCAATGTCGTCATTAATCAAGGGAAAGACATACCTTGGGGTACAATGTTAGTAATCTTTGAATCATATTTTTTATGACTGAGGTTTGCTAAGAGATTGGTATCCTTGAAAGATACATGGGATTGAAGTCTTATGATTTTATTTGCTTAACTTGATTGGTTCTGATTACAGGAATGATATGGAATGTTTTGAATATTCAAAACTCACAACACTCAATGACAATAAGTCTCTTGTTGAAGGGAATATTGTAGGAAAGCACCTAGTGCTTATCTATCAAGAAGAAGGTTGGGAAAATGGCTTGTGCAACCAACAACTCTGAATTTTTTCTCTTGGAATGAAGGCAACGTATGGAAGTGTTAATGTAAACTTGGATACTTAGATAACTTTGTTACATTTTGGATTGATAAACCAAGATTGTCACTAAATTAACAGTTGATCGGAAATATATTTAGTCTCATTTATATATTCCCATTTTGATTTCTGATCTAGTAGAGGTTTGGAGTCATTTTAATGATTATTTTGATGGCCTCCATAACTGTCAATTTTTCTACTTTTCCTTATCAAATTGAATTATTGGGATATATGTGGTTAATGGTTATCTTTTGTAGCAAATAGAAATGGCACTTTGGTGAGAAATATGAAATATATTTTCTATTGAAAATTAATTATTTTCAAATATGCAAAGGAATTTCTCATGTCACGAAATCTTAAGAGCTTATGAATTTGTGGAATATTTCATGTAATTGGTTTTGTTTTGAAAATATGTTTTTGTTGAGCATTTATATTAACCCATTGTGTTGGATTCACAAAATATTTTTGTGCTGCACTAAATGAAAGAAGAGTTGTATGTGACAATTGGAGTGGAGAATTGTGTTGCAAATATTTTACACTAGGTCATCAATTCTCATAATCTAGATTATTCTTCGTTTTATATCAGAAAATATGGAATATTTTCATTGGGATTGATGTTAAATGGTTAAAATTTATTGATTGGTTATTTCCCTTGGATTACTTTTGAGTTTTCATTGAAAATACTCTCTTTGTTGTTGTCGACATATTTGTTACTCACTGTTGTTTTCTCCTCTCATCTTTCATCCAGTTTTCACCCTTTTGATGACTGACATTATAGCTTTAGATTCCTTTTAGTTTAATTTTGTTTTTCATGAATTGAATTGTTATTTCAATCTTGTTGTCTTCTTGTACATATTCCTTCCATCTTTTGATTTGAATGAGGGTATTTCCTTGAGCTAATTTGACTCTCAATCTTCCTTGAGGGTTACTCTTTAAATTTGAGTGAGGGGTTGGTCTAATTCTGGTCACATACTGAAGAATACTTTTTACAAGTCGTAAAATGCATGGGATGCTCTATCTGAATGAATATTCATGAAGTTATCAGCTATAGGTATGGACTGATAGTCATGGTGGAACACATGTCACTGTTGAGCATACCATGATAATCCATAAATTTATGAAAGTGTATATCCAATCTTTTATTTGACCTCCATCCACTTCACATTAATAAAAGAGAAAATGATATGATGGTTTTTGGAGAGACCTATGGGTTAAACTAAAATGCATAATGTCTACTCAGTAAATTAAAGAAACTCTCATATCACCCCATTTCCTTCACACCCTATGTGAATATGGATATCTATATCTAAAATATAAAAGGGTGAGCATATTTTTGAAATAAAAGAGTAAGTTGAAAGAACTATTAATAGTGTGGGAAGTACAAGTAAACATGTCAGGGCTATGGACGCATGCTAGCAGTGTGGCTATACTTGTGTGGTACCAAGGCAACTTCATTAGAGCTATGGACACTCACTAGCAGTGAAGTAATGTCAAGAAAAGAGAGATGAGGAACACAATTATGTATATGTTTGCTTGTTATTAAAAGTGAAAACCCATGGTCAAACCAAAACCAATCCTAAGTGTGCAACTAGTAAAATAATTTACCTCATTATTCATCTTTTTGAAAAGGGTGTGTTAGATTACAAGTATGAGAAATATTGGATTATATCTTTTAGAAATTTAGGCATCATTGTGGTATCTATGATTATTGGAATATTTTCTATAGTTTTGTTAAGCTTACCTTTGAGACTCAGATATGGAGTAAATTCCCTTGACCTTTATTGATAGAGTTAATCAGTTCTTCCAGTGTGTCTCCATTTATTGTGGCCACAACCACCCCCTTTACTTTTTCTTTTACAAAAAAAAGGAAATGTGACCCCTACTAAAATTGCAAACCTATTGCCTAATCCGCTACTACTTGAGCCTAATGCTATTTCCTCACCTACCTTGAGGGAGTTGGGGTTTGGTCTTGAATGATGATTGTTTTGATGGATGTTTTTTTTTATCTCTTTTGATCTCATGACTCCAAATTTCTTCACGAGTCTTCTTTTTTCTATGATGTTTCATCGAAATTTGTGTGATGTAATTAACACATTATATTCACACCTCTTACAGATTCCTAAGTGCTTGATGATCCTATGTGGCTGAAGGGTTTGATGATTTATTACATTTCTTGAATGAGTTTGATGTTCGTTAATAACCATTTTTTTGAATGACTTATTCAATTTTTTCATACCATTGCTAGTGTGTGGTACCCAACATATTCATCATTATACTCTCATGTAGTGGACAACTCTTAACTTGAATAATAAGGTCACTAAGCATTTTTATGTGCTATATATTAGGTACATGCAACCATCACATTATCTATTKAATTTAGATAATATATGATTKCATTTGAGAAACCTCTCATCTTCATTCTCTTTATTTTCAATACGTATTCATGAGTTTKCTTAAAGGCAAGGAATATAATTTTTYTGATGTATTGGCCATTGTCCTTTTAATCGCATAAATTGATTTTGTCTCTTTCTTTGGTTGCAGGAATAGGTTAGCATGATATCCTTTCTTCCCGATTTCTCCAACCTTGAGATACATGTGGGGGAATCTCTTGATCTCCTTCCCTTTTGGCCTTCCMTTTATTTGAAAACCTAGGTCCAAGGCCTATTGAGTTTCCCCCTTCTTTTCTTCTATTATTTTCCCTAAACAAGCCTCATTGTTGGAGTCTACTCGATGAAAGATTTCCAATGATTGTAACCATACTTAAATATGAGTCCTAGATCAAAATTTATAGTCTCCCAAAGTTTCATAAGCCAAAAATCACCTTCTCATASCTTAGAGATTGAGTAGCACCATAAACAGGATGAGTATAAATCAGTAGGAACAAAGAGGAGTAGCAGTGGTTTATGTGTCTAAAAGAGGTGGTTGTTCCTTTCCCATTGTTGATAGCCAGAATATGAGATGCAAGCTAGTATTAGTGATGGTCTCAAAATATGGTATTATGATCTTGTGGTGCATGAAGAGGAAGAAAGAATAGAGTAGTTCCCATCATGATTGTTGTTTCTCTCATGGCTATCTCTAAGCTATAACCAACCCCTCATTTTGGTTCATTGAGGTTTTGTTCCCATAAGACGCATGTGATCAAGCCATGATATCGAAAAAGATGTAATTATACCTGGATGGTTCCCCACTTCCACATGACATCCACATTTCTCACTCTCTCACATGTCATATGACGTGACACTAGGACTAATGTGGCATGCACCTCCTGTCATTATCATTGTCGGGATTTATCCCAGCTCTTTTATCCTTTTCTTGAACACTTATCCCAATGACAATGCCCTAGACTTATCATAATCCTAAATATGCTACTCCCCAACACTTTTATGCTCTGATTCCATCTGCCAACGATGACTCCACCTATCCTCTTTCATCGTTGAAGCTCCATTCTCTCCTAGATTTGATCTGAGTTATTTTCGACACGAAATGAGAGCAGAGATATAATAAAGCAATGTACAGAAATATCTTGGATATCCAATAATATAACAAAAATGTATCAGATATGAAACCATAAACACAGAGATACAGTAATACACAATTTTCTATTAATGAACGAAAATGTACAAAGACTGTAAAAATACAGAGTGAAAAACTCACTAGAATGGTGGCAGCTTGTCTGAGAAGAGATGTGTCTGCTACTCGCATTCGCAAGAAGATGATTTTAAAATGAAGCTCCAAAGGCCCTTTTATCACAAATAAAATCCAAAACACTAACCCCAGAAGATGAAAATCCAATAGTTTTGTGGACCCCGTTTTGGTTAGTTTGGTATATCAACTTCCCGAGGGCATAACTTTGGTATACGATCTCTGTTTGGGGCTCAAAATAGATCGTTGGAAAGGTATCATTGAGGATATTCATTTAGGGGGATCAATAAGAGACTTTAACTATAATTGAGAATCTCAATCTAAAAAAACCTTCATTTAGGCCCTCAAAATGGCCCTGGGAGTTAAAAACTACTAAAGATAGTAAATTACCAAAATTGCCAGAAATTGTTTTGAGCTAGTTGAAAAAGGTGGGTGGCCACACTGTTACACATCAAAATTAGTCACTTCAATAGTGTCACAAGTGTCATAATTACAAGTGTTGCAAGTGTCGCATTTTTCTCACGAGTGTCGCAAGTATCAGGAAAAGCATACTGCCATGATGCCTATGTCGTACCTATAATGACATCAAGAGGACACTTGAAACACCTCAAACATTTGATTTGGAAGAAGAGGAATGGGTTAAAATATTTATGAATCTCTTTCCATTTGAAAGAACCACAAAATTTGAGTTTTTATAGGAGAGCGCTCCCCTATACCTCTCTCAAGAGTGTTGGCGCCCCCCTATACACTATCTGGGAGCGTTATAACACTCCCTATACCATTTTGAAGGAGATTTGATGCTATTAGGAGTGATGGAGCCCCCCTATACCTTATTAGGGAGCATTATAACGCTCTAAAATCCTTTTTGAAGGAGCGTTATCTATTCTGGGCAGCAGTTGGTTTGTTGAGAAGAATGGGGGAAAGATCTCTTCAATCTTTGAAGGCAGTTGGATTCGAATACTCAACCAAGCCATGATATTAGGGAAGATCCATAACTGAAGGAGGAAAATCCTCAAATTACCCTAAAGATATCTCAAGTGGTTGGGCCTCTCTAACCTATATAAGCAGTCCCTCTCATGGTGAAAAGGGGGATGGATTGGAACCATGAAACCTATGATCTCATAGGAAACACACAGTGAAGTGAAGGAGAACAATAATTGAAGTTATTGTCATTATGATCGTGGGTATTTTGAAGCAAGGGTTAGACAAGAAAGACTTGATGAAGCTGCTGCACTCGCATCTATAGTTGTAAGTTTCCTTCGTTGTTGTTCTCATTAATATGACATGCTTGGCCTGTTTCTTTCTAGTTTGTGTTTATTCTCACATGAACTTGTCTCTAATAGATATGTCTATTTCAAGATAATATCAATAGAGTAGGAAGTGGTTGTATCTTTGTTTGTCTATAGGGATTATCGAGGAGAGAAAGATTGGAGCTCAACTCGGACCGTGCAGGGACAAACTCCGGTAAAAAGGTACTTCTTTTCTCCTTCCTCCTCATACATTGGTTTATCTAGATATAAAAGGAAGTTAGTGACCATGATAAGCATATTTTGTCTTAAGAGTTAAGAGTCTAACTCTCAAGAGGAGATCTACCTGTCTGCAGGGAGATTTTCCTTCAACAGAAACTGGCGACTCCACTGGGGAGCGAATCGAAACTTTTCAGTTTTGGTTTTCCTCATAGACCTTGTCTTGATATTTGTTCTTATTAGACCTTTTTCACCCTGTATGTTTGATTCCATATGCTGATTGACACCTTACCCCATCACATTCAGCTTGATTGCCAAAATTTGACTGAAATTTTGGGTTTTTGGACAATTTTCTGAGTTTTTGAAGCCTGGTGCCCCTGTGCCTATGTTATCCCAGTGCCAACACTCCTTGAAAGTCTTAGGAAGAGCTTTATAATGCTCTGGTGTCCCTTACACCAGAGAACCAGCCTCTCCTTTGCAAAAATACCTTCCAAAATTGCATTTTCTGAGGTCCATACCCTGTTTTTTCACTTGTTGAGGTTCTTTGTGATTCAATGCTTCTTCCCATTGAAATTTGACATCCTTCCTTATGAGGAATAAGCACTTTTTTGTTCATATTTTGAGGCCTTCTTCTTCATTTTGAGTTTTTCTGTTGTTGAGAACTTGAAATCAATCTGTTGCTTTCTTCTCTCTTATCTAACTCAGCGGGAACTCTGGTGAAGGGCATCACAAATCTGTGAACCATCTCATTTGATTTTTTTTTTGAGGTCATTGTTCTCAAACATCTCTCTTTTGTGTGAATTATTTGATTTTGCTATGTTATCTTTTTTTTTTCTATTGGCTTCTTGTTTCAATCATAGCAAAAGGGTGTGTGTCATGTGTGTGAAATCTGATCATGCTTGTCCGAATCTTCTTGATCTGAAAAGGTAGTTGGTAGGAGAAGTTTTTTTCTTTGAATTAATCCTCATTTGCATACAAACAAAAAAGATACATATTAATGATTGGTTTTCATATTAGAAGGCATTTTTGAAAATGTTTTAGCATTGCATTGGATTCGATTGAGAACCAATTGATTGAGGACATTTCATATTAGTGTTTGATAGTAAAAATGACTCTTTCTCTTTCCCTTAAATAGGCGTTCATTGAAAATAAATGATTGCTTATCATATTTCATGCATCTTTTTGGGAATTAAGTCATCATTCCATCAATTTCACTTTCATACACCCTTTGAGTAAAGAACAACTGTAAAACGAACGCTAATTAAAAATTAGCTAGAACATTTTTGTTTTTAGGATATTCCACCAACAGTAGACTAGGGTTAGAACTTTGGATTAGGCTGTGAGTACAACTCTCTAAAGTTTTCAAAATAAACATTAGCATCCTAAGCTAGGGAGAGTCAAATCCAGTTGTCGTATTGGTTTTCTGGGATCCCCCTCTCACACAGGGGTTACGCATGAGGTCGCATTCGGGTGAATTACAGAGATTATCCCTCTGTGGTTCAACTGTTTGTAGTGGTTGGATCGTATATTGGGTGTCACTTGGAGGTATACCCATGATTATGTGTGGGAGCCTCTCGAGTTGATTTCGGAGTCATTATCCTGCCCATACATTTTAATTCAGACTGCCGACTGTACCTGCCCAGGGATTCACTGTGAATTGGTGTCTTTAGTTGCCATAATATTTAGGTACTTACACAAAGTGATGGTGAAGGGAAGTCTCATTGTACCTGGAACAGACATTGGTCAAACTCACTCGGGCTCCTTGGAGGGTAAATCCATAATTACTACGTGGAAGCTTTCACCAAGGTGAAAGTCCATTAAGCAGGTTGCCATTGTAACTATTTCACCATATCCTAGCCCCTTCTCAACTTGATCACGCGACGTTGGATTTCATCACCAACTAGTACGATCATCAAGAGAAGTTTTGTTTTCTTGGTTGATTCCTAGATTTTATTAGTGTATGCTGTTTCTTTTTGTTAGTTGGCCCTAAATTTTTAGTGTGTTCTGTTATTCTCCACAATTGAGCCTATAGATGATAAAGGTCTTCGCCGATCACGTAGGATGCAAGGGATACCTCCAGAAGGCTATCAACCCTTACCTCCTAACCCTCCAGAAGACAACTACCGTAGAGAGGTAGAAAATCAATCCGACGCTGGAAGTGTTATTGCTCCTATGTTAGATAACTCAGAAGGTGCTTTGGTAATGGTTGAAAATCCCACTACATCTATGTCGGTAACTCCTCTCAAACCACTTTTGGTTCATTTAGACTCCCTTGGGAACATCATAGACGAAGAGGTCCCATGATTACCGGAGAGGATTTTTACCAAAACATATATGGGATCCACAGAACCAATCTTTGGTGATGAGTATAGGACTCCTATTCGTCCTAGCACCGTAGTAGAAACCAATCCCACACCTGCTCAGTCTGTATGGAGGAATTCATCGAGACACAATCTCTATGAACATTTTGAATCCTTTCGACAACCCTTTCATCCTCATGACCCTCCTAGTGAAACAAGACCATCTGATCAAACCATGAATCACCCAGTCGATCAGGTTATTAACCCTACTGCTACACCAGCACAAGTCCATCCTAATGATGGACTCATCACATCTACTCATCCCCAAAGAACTTCAATATCTACCCCCGTTTCTACAATTTTTTACTCTACAGCTCCACATGTTCCACATGATCCTGCTAGGACATCTTCTCACCCGAGAACGCAGACCCCTACTGGCCAAACACAACTGGCTGGAGGGAAACCACCATCCAATGAACCTTTTCCTCCTAGAGGACTACCTTTCCATGGTGGGCCTACCCCTCCCGAGGGACAACCTCTTTTTATGCTCCTCCTAGAGGGCACCCTCCGTTTTCCAGTCGTACCCCAGTTGTAAATCCACTGTTGGCAGGGGGGAAACCCTCGTTTACTGGGAACCCTTCACAATCCTAGGGAATATCTTCAGGAGGCACTTTTATTCAACCCCACATTGGGGGGAACTCGTATAACAACCCACTAGGAGGAGTATCCAATCCTATTCCTTCCAGAACATCTTACGCACAATCTTATCTAGGTGGCATCCCAAATACCACCTAGAGTTCTCCGGGATCATAGCCTTATCCTCCTCATGGGTCTAATGTGTATCCGCCTCCGGGATCTACTCCTTACCATTCTCAAGGGAAAAATGTTTATCCTCCTCAGGGGAAAATAAATCACCCGGCCTATAATGTTCATAACCCACCGGGTTATGCCAATGTTTCTCATCCATCATCGAATCCTGTTTATCCTAGCCAACAACAACCGTATGTAGGGGGACCTACTAGTTACAACTATCCACCTAACCCAGTTTATGGTCCTACTGGTGTTCCTATGCCGCACCAGTATCATTCACAAATTAACCGGCAGCTACCTTTCCTTGCGACTCTGGATCTCCCAGACTTGTCTCAGTTAACTAATGATCCTATTTCTCATTCACCGGTTTGGCCAGTCATTCCTACTAAAATTCCTTCTAATATTCTGAAATTTGAAGGAAACCCTGGTGAAGATCTGAACAACCATGTGATGACTTTCCATTTGTGGTGTTCATCAAACTCCCTCATGGATGATTTTGTACATTTGCGTCTTTTCCAACGAACACTTACCAGTTTGGCAGCAAAGTGGTATATTGAATGACCACGTGCTTCTTTTCATGATTTCAAATCCCTTGCCATGTCTTTCCTCATGCACTTTCAACTGCCTATCCACTACAAGATGGGTATTGAACTCTTGACCTCCCTTCATCAAACTAACTTTGTGCATATCTCTGACCATATTCATGAGTGGAGGCGATGACGAAGGATGATCAAGGAAGTCATTCCTGACATACTATTGGAAGAATGGTTTACTAAATCATTGTTACCCCCGATCGCTCACGATGTCACTATGGGTGGTGCAGTCACAGAGGAACAAGCCATTTCTCAGGCTCAGTATTTAGATTTGGTTTATTCCCAATCTGGTACTTTGTATGATTTTCTTCTGAATGTTGCTTGAGCTAATACCGATCCATCCAAACCATCTTCCTCATCTCATGCGGATGGTGTTATCGGTTTCGTCAAAACTCAATCTTTTTCCCAATTGACCACACCCTCCTCTACCTCCCCCCAAACTCATATCTATGAGGTGAATGTAGTTCAATCTGCCCATTCACAACAATTCAGAGGTAAGAAGAAGACAAAGAATAAATAAAAAAATAATAATGAACAACCAAAAAATCAAACACCTGCTACCGAAAAGCAACCACAATGGAAACTAAAATTCTCGTGTATCATTTGTGGTGACAATCACTACACTCAATATTATCCACTTCATAATGAAGTGGCCAAAATTTTCCAAGGAAAGTCAGAACTCGTTGTGCTTACTCAACCTTTTCCACAACAACAATCCATGGTTGCTCAAACCCCCTCTTTTGGGGCCAGTTATAGCAATCCTCATGATGAGGCCTCGTCGAGTGCACATATTTATATGTTTAATGGGATCAATTTGACCACTCAATCTAAGACATAAAACACACCAGGTAACCCTGATAAAGGAAAAGACACTAATGGTATCGGTACTTTACCAGATCCATCATCATTTTCTGTTAGTCGTCCATCGGTTAATCCTCTGTCTGGACCACTTCAGATTGAAAAACCTGCGTTTGACTCTATTTTACGCCCTCCTAAGAGAACTATACATAAAGCTACCTTTAATCCTAGTTCACATGCCACCCAGAACTACAACATTGTTGAAGATTTGTCTCAAGCACTGTGTGCTATGTCTACATTAGAAGTTGTACAGCACTTCCCCAGTCAATGTAGAATGCTCTTGGCCGCTCTTGGCGCTGTTGACCCTGAGTCATCCAATCAGATCATGTTTAACCTAGACAATTATGTGTCTCGACTCTCCCACCAACTTGCTTTCCAAGTTGATGTTGTTGTTCACAATCAACAAATACACCGAACTATTCTGGATGAGGGAGCCTTGACTTTTGTTATGTATTTAGCATGTTGGAAAGGTTTAAAATCACCAGCACTCAACAAATCCCCAATGATGTTACGTGCCTTCAACGGGCAAGGCTTTCATCCTCATGGGATTTTACAGTCCCTGCCCATCCAATTGGGTGGCAAAACTATTATTGTTGATGTCGAGGTGGTCGATGCTCCCCTCGATTACAACTTTTTACTTGGAAGAAGTTGGTTTTATGCTATGACTGTTGTTGCCTCGTCAGTTTTTCGATGTGTCCAATTTCCTCATCAGGGCAAAATTGTCACTATTGATCAGTTGGATTTCTACACGACCGATGCTCGCACTCCTGCTACCAACAATATTCCTTTCTTGGGAGACCACAAGATCACATATGAAAGCGTTGGTGTTGTCTTACTGAAATATTCTAGCCTCGTGGGTACCTTTCCTACACCACTTCCACCGACTACACATCATATTTCCACCGTCAATATGATTTCAACCGCGGCTTATCAATCTTTAGAATCATCTGACCCTTGGATTGTACCTTGTCCATTGGAATTTGATGCACTAAGTGACACTATGCCACTTAGTCCAGTCGAAACATCATACGTTTCTATCCCATACACTTCTCCCTCGTTGGATGACCAACATCTCTTGGTGCTCAACAGTTCCTCGATGCAATCATGGTTGCATTCCTTGTCGGCTGCAATCGAGTACATTTCTCCAATTTTTCCTTTTGATGAATCTATTCCAGAAATGTTTTGCATTGACAAGTTACCTTGGGATAATAACCATCATTGATCCTCTTTTATTCTCCCTCATGAAGAAATTTGGGTAGATATATAGCCTATCTCTCCTCTTGATGTTGATTTTTCATCATCTCCCATGATTTCAACTTCCGATGATTTGGATCTGGTAGTGGACATGGTGATTTCTTCGATAGAGTTATTGGAGCCTGATCTCCTTACCCCTATTGCGACCCTCGACATGTGTTCCTTCCTGAGTGATTATCTTCTGTCCAACGAAGATCTCTTGGAGGCCATGATCGAGTTTTGTCCCTTGACATGGTACCCTTCCAGAGCATTACCCTCTTGGAAGCCATGAGCAAGAAGCAACAACGAGCATAGTTTCTCTTCTCTGTGGCAAGCTCGTTAAAAAATGAAATAGAGGCCCTGAGCATAGTTCTTTTCCTGTGTCAAGCTCGTTAAAAAATGAAACAGTCATCACTCTTGAACCTTCTTTTCATCCACCCTTCTCCTTTTTCTCATCTACTAGAGAAATTGGTGACAATCTCAAAGTCAATGAATGAATTGAAGCCTGGAGGGCATGTCTCCAACCTTTGATGATCATTCTAGAGTTAAGCCACTAGCTTTCAAGCTAGGGGCATACCGAGAATAGTCTTTGTTCTTTCTCATGCTCGTAAATACATGAGAATGCATCCGGGTAGACTTTTATCTCTTTTTTGGACCTGTATGGATATATGAAAAAGGAACCCCCTGGAGTCTCCTTTAAGCTCTTTTTAGACTCTCTAAACATGAAAAGATTGTTGAGTGATCTTTCTTCCTTTCCCTCTCATTAAAAGGTTTGAAAGGGAATCTTTTGACTGATAATTTATCTTTTTTTTGGCCTCGCGAGACTAACATTACGAAAAAAGAGAACACTGGAGTCATCTTTAAGTTCTTTTCAGACTCTCTAAACACGAAAATACTACCGAGCGACCTTGTTCTCTTCATGTTTGTTAAAGTATTTGAAGAAAACACCTATTGAGCGATATTTTATCTCTTTTTCGGTCTCATCAGACTACTTTACGAAAAAGGAACTGAGAGAGTTCTCTTTTAAGTGTTTTTCCAGACTCTATAATCATGAAAAACCTTTGAGTTTTTTGTCTTTGGACTTGTTAATCAAACATCGACAGACCCATACAGGACCGAACTCTTACTTCTTATAGTTTGTTAAAAAGGAAGAGGGACTTACTGAAGGTGAGTCATATCGAGCATGTGTTACCCTCCTCGAGCTCATTAAATCAAAAAGAGGTACTCGTCTATCTAGATGGGTGGAAAAATTGAAAGAAGCAAGCCAAGCAGTTTTTGAGAACATTACTAAGTAACTCTTAGAGTCGCCCTTGAACACGTCACTTTGTCTTTGTGCACATATTAATCCGTTGAACCTCTACATTGAACCAATCCTCTGAGTTTTTCTTACTCCTTTGGGTCACCCGACGAAAGTCACAGTATTCACTACATTATCGTGTTTTGGTCCGTGTCATGTTTCTGTTGTTGTGCCTCAGTGTTCAAGGGAAGTATCAGCCTCGAGAGTCAGCCATCACAAATATCTTATCTCAATACCCATGTCAGTCCATGATCATTTGATCTACCAATTACATCACTATGCCTGTTTCATGTCGTTGATGGGGGATACATCAAGTCCCTCCTTCAATGAGTTTATTCCTATTGACTTCAACACATTATCCATGAATTAGACTTAGAAACCAATTAGTACTTTGGGACTTGCATGCCTCAATGGCAGGCCTCCTCACGTCCAACAATGGGTTTACATCATTGACCTCTGATTGGATGATTCCATGGATGTTCAACTTCATCTCACCCATTCACATTCGTTGGAATGTACTAGGGTGCCTTGGGAATCGTTGACATTAATGATGACTTCCCTCACGCTTGTTAACATTTTACATCATTGAATGGTAATCAAGTGGTTTCTGCCATGTTCAACATCAGTACATCTATTCACATGGTTAGATTCATACTACATCAGAATTGGTAATAAGACCCTGGGTTGAGTAATCACTCTGATATGTACTTTGCCCAGGTTTCCATGGAGTTTCTCTTGAACAATGACACCTATACTGTCACATAGATCCACTCTCTATTGGTCATGGCTATGTCTTGTCATCTTGTAGATCCACTGTGTATTCTTCGTGGCTATGATCAGTTCAGGTCATAGGAGTATAGATCCACATTGTATCCTTGTTCGCTATACCTTTTATCAATACAATTATGGATCTGTAGTGTATTTTATGGCGGCCATATCTTGCAAGTCTTGATCACCCAAGCATAGGTATGTCTGCCTTGGGTTTGAAACATGTCATAATATTTGTTTAATGTTTGTGTGCAGCTTCTGTCAGGTTCTCTGCATCTATACCCTTGCTTAAAAGTCTATAAATCATTTCAGTTATCAGCTCTCGTCTTCTAACTTCATACTTTGGGGGGCAATCTGTTACACATCGAAATTACTCACTTCGATAGTGTCGCAAGTGTCGCCATTACAAGTGTTGCAAGTGTCGCATTTTGCTCACGAGTGTTGCAAGTATCAGGAAAATCATACTGCCATAATGCCTATGTCGTACCTATAATGACATCAAGAGGACACTTGAAACACCTCAAACATTTGATTTGGAAGAAGAGGAATGGGTTAAAAGAGTTATGAATCTCTTGCCATTTGAAAGAACCACAAAATTTGAGTTTTTAAAGGAGAGCACTCCCCTATACCTCTCTCAAGAGTGTTGGCACCCCCCTATACACTATCTGGGAGAATTATAACACTTTGAAGGAGCATTGATGTTGTTAGGAGTGTTGTCGCCCCCCTATACCTTACTAGGGAGCATTATAACGCTCTGACAGCCCTTTTGAAGGAGCGCTATCTATTCTGGGCAACAATTGGTTTGTTGAGAAGAATGGGGGAAAGATCTCTTCAATCTTTGAAGGCAATTGGATTCAAATCCTCAACCAAGACATGATCTTAGGGAAGATCCCTAACTGAAGGAGGAAAATCCTCAACTTACCCTAAAGATATCTCAAGTGGTTGGGCCTCTCTAACCTATATAAGAAGACCCTCTCATGGTGAAAAGGGGGATGGATTGGAAGCATGAAACCTATGATCTCATAGGAAACACATAGTGAAGTGGAGGAGAACAATCATTGAAGTTATTTTCATTCTGATTGTGGGTCTTTTGAAGCAAGGGTTAGACGAGGACTTGATGAAGCTACTACACTCGCATCTAGGGTTGTGAGTTTCCTTCGTTGTTGTTCTCATTAATATGACATGCTTGGCCTGTTTCTTTCCAGTTTGTGTTTAATCTCACATGAACTTGTCTCTAATAGATAGGTCTATTTCAAGATAATCTCAATAGAGTAGGAAGTGGTTGTATCTTTTTTTGTCTACAGGGCTTATCGAGGAGCGAAAGATTGGAGCTCAACTTGGACCGTGCAGGGACAAACTCTGGTAAAAAGGTACTTATTTTCTCCTTCCTCCTCATACATTGGTTTATCTAGATCTAAAAGGAAGTTAGTGACCATGATAAGCATCTTCTGTCTTAAGAGTTAAGAGTCTAGCTCTCAAGAGGAGATCTACCTGTCCGCCGGGAGATTTTCCTTCAACACACCGATATCCACTTGGATCAATTCTCCCTATTTAGTAAACAATGGTATCCATTGTGTTGAGTGCTCAGGGGAGAGGGAAAAGCATTTGTTGAATCTGCATCTTGATGAGTTGCTTGCCTTGTTGGAGAAGTTGTGTTGCTTAGCTTGTTGAAGGTTGTCATGAACATGTGGCTGCAAGGGTTGGACCTTTTTAACCAGTCTGGCTACATGAGATTCTTGTGTGTAGAAGGAATCTTTACACATTGTTGCAATCTTGTCAACCTGCTTCTGTTGGATAGAAGGTGATAGGGCTGAGGCTGTAGTGGTTGTAGTATCCTTATGTTCACCTTTTGAATAGATTGTAAAGAATATGAATTTTGTAGTATGAGATACTAACTTGCGACACTATTTAGGTGTAACATTACTCAGAACTACCTCTGGCATTATGTAGAGATGACCCCCCAGAGAAACAATGACATTGTGGGTTCGAGACTCATAAACAACATGGTGCTTCCACATATATGGTTGGCCCAAGAGAACATCATAGACATCCAGTGGGGAAAAATCACATAATACCTCATTCTTGAAGGGTTGGATGCCATATGACAATAGACACTGTTGGCTGACATGAAGATCTCGTCCCTGGCGAAGCCACCCGATGTTGTATGGCTGCGAGTGTGGTGTTGTCGAAAATACCATATGTTTGACAACCTCTGTTGAGATGGGGTTCTTTTGGATTCCTCAATCAACAATAAAATGCAGCGGGGTCCCCTTCACCCACATCTATGAATGAAAAAGGTGCTCCCCCTCTTCAGGATATGTTGGTTCTTCTAGTTGAATTGTTGTGGTTGCGACAATAGCAGTGGGGTATGCGTCGATGATCTACCTTTTATGGTTATTTTCACAATCAGATTATAATTCAGGGTTTGGCTCCTTGTCTTTGATATCAACCACCAATTATTGTTTTGAGCGACACTCCTTGGTGTTTTGCCAGGGGATTTTATGGAAATTGCACCATTTTTCGGTGTCCTTCTTTGTCTTTCCATGACCCTTATTTTCATGTGGATCCGAATGGTTTTTGGGAGACTGTTTGTTAGGGCCGTATTTATCATACTTTGATTGTTGCATATTTGTAGACCTAAAATCCTGTTTGTTTTGGTGCTTAAATTTATGCTTGTTTTTAACAACATATTGATAAGCAGCACCGAGTGATAAGATGTCCAAAAAATACATTTCAGTTTGGATGTATATGTGTAGAGCTCCACAGTATTTAAGAACCAAATGTCGTTTAGAGTCTTTGATACCCAGCTTGGTGCGCAAGGTATGGAAGGTATTGGTGAACTCTAGAACTACTTGGCCTCTCTCTTGCCGCAGTGTGGTCCATCTCATGTACTGGTCCTCATAGCTGCCAACAGGATAATATTGTTCCTTTACTGCATCCACAAAAAAATCCCAAGTGGGATCGACCCCATATATTCTAGACTCCTCTTTGGAACTTTGCTCCCAGTAAGTTTCCCACCAATTTTTGACATGGGGGAGAGCTTTAAGGAGTGCAAAGGTGATATTTTTCTTGTTGGAAAAATTATGAATAGAGAAATAACCTTCTAACAGATTTAACCATTTGTCTAGGGCATCCGCATCTATATGATCTTCAAATACAGGAATATCAAAATTAACCTATACCTTGAAGTGAGAGGTGCTTCCAAAGTGGTTGTTTGATGAATATGTGCATGTTGCTATCGCCAGGCATTGAAGGTCATGGGAACAAATCTCCATCATTTCGTCCCTCTGTCTCGTGAAATCTTGCTCAAGCAACAGATTGATAGAATCGTCTTCTCCATTGTTTTTATTTTCTTCTTCCATGGAGGGTTTCTTGGGCATGTAAGAGAGATTGTCTTCAATATATACAAGCTCAAGACCCAACTTTCTATACTTGGACCTTTTCGAGGACATGCACTGAAAAAAAAATGATCAAGAGTAGTCTGCTCTGATACCACTGATCTAGATTATTTTTGGCACGAAAAGAGAGAAAAGATATAATAAAGCAATGTACAAAGATATCTCGGATTTCCAATAATATACCAGAAATGTATCAGAGATGCAACCATAAATACATAGATACAGTAATACACAATTTTCTATTAATGAGTGAAAATGTACAAAGACTATAAAAATACAGAGTGAAAGACTCGCTAGAATAGTGGCAGCTTATCTCTGAGAAGAGATGTGTCCACTACTCGCATTTGCAAGAAGATGATTTTACAATGAGGCTCCAAAGGCCTTTTTATCATAAAGAAAAAACAAAACCCTAACCCCAGAAGATGAAAATCCAACATTTTTGTGGACCCCGTTTTGGGTAGTTTGGTGTATCAACTTCCAGGGGGTGTAACTTTGGCATACGATCTCAGTTTGGGGCGCATGATATCTTGTTGGAAAGGTATCGCCAAGGAGATTCATTTAGGGGGCTCAATCAGAGCTTTTGTATTTCAATATATATCCCAAAAAACATTCATTTAGGCCCTCGAAATGGCCCTGGAAGTTAAAAATTGCTAAAAATAGTAAACTACCAAAATTGCCAAAAAAATGTTTTGAGCCAGTTGGAAAAGGTGGATGGCCACTGATATCCACCTAGATCAATCCTCCCTCCTTAGGAAGAAATGGTATCCATTGTGTTGAGTGTCTGGGGGAGAGGGAAAATCATTTGTTTAATCTGCATCTTGATGAGTTGCTTACGTTGTTAGAGAAGTTGTGTTTCTTAGCTTGTTGTAGGTTGTCAGGAACATGTGGCTGGAAGGGTTGGACCTTTTTAACCAGTCTGACTACATGATATTCCTTTGTGTAGAAGGAATATTTAAATGTTGCTACAATATTTTTGACCTGCTTCTATTGGATAGAAGGTGCTTGGGTCGAGGTTGTAGTGGTTACAGTATCCTTTTGTTCACCTTTTGAACAGAATGTGAAGAAACTGAATTTTGTAGTATGCGATACTACCTTGCGACACTATTTAGGTGGAATAGTAGTTAGAACAACCTTTGGTATTTTGTAGAGATGACCCCCCAAAGAAACAATGACATTGTGGTGTCGAGACTCATAAACAACATGGCACTTCCACATATATGGTTGGCCCAAGAGAACATCAAAGAAATCCACTGGGTAAACATCACATAATACCTCATCCTTGAAGGTTTGGATGTTATATGAAAATCGACATTATTAGCTAACATGAAGATCTCATCTCTGGAAAAGCCACCCGATGTTGTATGATTGCGGGTGTGGTGTTGTCGACAATCCCAACTATTTGATGACCTCTATTGAGACGAGTTTCTTCTGTCTTCCATTATCAACAATAAAATGCAGTGGGGTCCCCTTAACCCACATCTGTGAATGAAAAAAATGATCCCCCTCTTCGGAATCTGTTGGTTCTTCTAGCTGAATTGTTGCGGTCGTGACAATAGTAGTGGGGTCTACGTCGATGATTTGTCTTTTACGGTTATTTTCAAAATCAGATTCTAAATCAATGTTTGTCTCCTTGTCTTTGATCTCGGCCACAATGACTATTTTGAGTGAAATACCTCAGTTTTTTTCCAGGGGATTTTGTGGAAATCACACCATTTTTCTGTGTCCTTCTTTGTCTTTCCGTGAGCCTTCTTTTCCTATGGCTTGGAATGGTTTTCTAGGAGACTATTTTTTAGGTTCGTATTTATCATACTTTGGTTGTTGCATATTTGTATACCCAAACTCTCATTTGTTCTGGTGCTTAAATTTATGCTCGATTTTAACAACATATAGATAAGCAACACCAAGTGATGAGATGTCCATAAAATCCATTTCAGTTTGGATGTATCTGTGTAGAGTATTTTAGAACCAAATGTCGTTCAGAGTATTTGATACCCAGCTTGGTACACAAGGTATAAAAGGTATTGGTGAACTCTAGAACTACTTGGCCCCTCTCTTGCCGCAGTGTGGCCCATCTCATGTACCGGTCCTCATAGTTACCAATAGGGTAATAATGTTCCTGTATTGCATCCACAAAAAAATACCAAGTGGGCTCAACCCCATATATTCCATAATCCTCTATGGAACTTTTCTCCTAGTAAGTTTCCCACCAATGTTTGACATGGGGGAGAGATTTAAGGAGTGCGAAGGTGATCTTTTACCTCTCGAAAAAATTATGAACAGAGAAATAACCTTCTAACAGAATAAACCATTTGTCTAGGGCATCTGCAACTATCTGACCTTCAAATATGAGAATATCAAAATTAACATGTACATTGAAAGGAGAGGTTCTTCCAAAGTGGTTGTTTGATGAAGATGTGCTTGTTGCTATCGACAGGCGTTGAAGGATGTGGGAAAAATTCTCCATCATTTCGTCCCTATGTCACGTGAGCGATTTCTCAAGCAATAGATAGATAGAATCATTTGCTCCATTGTTTTTATTTTCTTCTGCCATGGAGGGTTTCTTGAGAATGCGAGAGAGATTGTATTCAAGAGAGACAAGATCGAGACCCAAATTGTTATATTCAGACCTCGTTGGGGACATGCACTAAAAAAAAAATGATCAAAAGCAGCCTGCTCTTATACCATTGATCTAGATTATTTTCGACACGAAATGAGAGAGGAGATATAATAAGTCAATGTACAGAGATATATCAGATATAAAATAATATAAAATAAATGTATCATATGTGCAACCATAAACACATAGATAGAGTAATACACAATTTTCTATTAATGAGCGAAAATGTACAAAGACTGTAAAAATACAGAGTGAAAGACTTGCTAGATGGTGGCAACTTATCTCTAAGAAGAGATGTGTCTGCTACTCGCATTAGTGAGAAAATGATTTTACAATGAGGATCCAAAGGCCTTTTTATCATAAATAAAATCCAAAACCCTTACCGCGGAATATGAAAATCCAACAGTTTTGTGGACCTCGTTTTAGGTAGTTTGGTGTATCAACTTCGCGAGGGCGTAACTTTGGCATATGATCTTTGTTTGGGGTGCACGATAGCTCGTTGGAAAGGTATAGTCAAGGAGATTCATCTAGGGGGATCAATAAGAGACTTTGAATATCAAGATCGATCCCAAAAAACCTTCATTTAGACCCTCAAAATGGCCTAGAAGTTAAAAACTGCTAAAAATAGTAAATTGCCAAAATTGCCAGAAAATTGTTTTGAGGCTGTTGGAAAAGGTGGGTGTCCACCTATATCCACCGGGATCAAGATTTTAATCTCTATTACTCCATTCTATGACGATGGTAGATCCAAGAGCTTTCATAAATTGGTGATCAACGACCTCGATCCCATTGGTGCCACAAAGTTGTCTAGTAGTTAACACCCCTGTTGGGTTCATTTTGTCACTTGGGTGAGAAAAATGAGGTCCCTTAACTATCTAGTTAGTATATCAAGACAACACAATAGTTTTTTAGTTGATTAGTGGCTCAAATAAATAGAAAACAAGAAGTAAACAACAAAGGAATAAAACTAAACTAAGCATGTAACAACTAAAATTGATGCAAGAAAGAGACACAAGAAATAGATACCAAATGAGACTGATCTTCGAATTGATAAAACCTTAGAGAAATAAGGGAAATTATGAATCTCCTCTACCTTATTGGGAATTCTCTTGAGTCCCCAATACAAATATTTTTCTCTTCTAACAATGGTTGAAAATGAAAACACAATTTTGAAGAATTGATAGTTGAACTTCTCAAGAGGAGAGACGTGCAACAATTTCTATGAATGCTCAAAGAGTTATAGGAGAAATATGTATTCTCAAAGACAAATTGAACAACATAAAAATACTCAAATTGCTTCTCTTTTTTGCATACAATGATCCTCTATTTATAGGAGGATTGCTAGATATTTCACAACTAGTTTCCAATGTGAATGGGGATGCCTTTGAAGGTACCTCCCATCCTTTTAGTGATCCCAAGGTGGAATTTTAGGGAGATTTTGGGGTATGGTTGAGATCTACTTCATCCCATAAGCGTTTGAGGCTTGACCAAAGTCGTGAATGCATTATTTCCACATCTACATGGGTTTCCTAATTGTTAGTCATGCAGACCTCGCATTGTACACATTGTACACTATGTTAGCTAGTGAGAATGTGCGTGTGTTGTCTTTGTTGAATGTGCATAGAAATTCAAGATCCTTTTTGCATAGTTTTGTGACTATCTGGACAATCTTGGTTGTGATCCTCCTGTTATTATTGGTTGTATGTTATACTTGTGTTGATTGTTTCTTCATCCATTGCTTTTGTTTGTAAAAACAATGTTTTGGTGATAATAGATGCACCCTGATGTGTGGGTTTAGGGGCATATGTATAACTGAAATATATCATCGTTTGTTTTCTTGATGATGTCATTGTGTAGAAGTGTGAGAGAATTTGTAGTGACAAATTGTGAGAGAAATTCGTTGGAGGGAGAGGGGACGAATATATGGACCAAGTATTCTCCAGAAAATATTTTTTTTTTACAAATGAGGCGGGAATTACCAATGCTCGCGTCATGAAACCATAAAGGGATAACAATAATTGAAATTGTTGACGAAGTATATATCTATAGTGCCCTCGGGGGTGTAAAAAAAAATAGATGACAATTTTAATGACTGAACTGGCTATGAATCGAGGTATGAACAACTCATAGGCATTGATGGCCTATCAAATTCATAGGTATTTGGTTGTGACTAAAAACTATAACAGTTTCATAGTACAATCCACTGTAACATGAAACTTTTTGGAGTTGAATGTTATGGAGGTCAACGACATCAAAAAACAATGAGGAATATTTTTGTTTCATCTGAGACTACTCATTAATAGTGTAATGAGAGCCAAGATATCACCACCTTCCTGGAAACTTGTGTGGATGTCGATAGGTGGGGAGGAATGACTATAAGAAGAAAAGGGCTTCTTGACATCGATTGATCAAAATGGTGTCAAGAACTGTTGATCCATATATCATGGGATGAGATATGGATGGATTGAATGCTGAGAGAGGAGGAGCTTAGACATGCCAATATTCGATGAAAAGAAGCATTGAAAAAAACATTTTATGTAAATGAAGTACTCAGGAGGTGAGGCTCAAAGAGGAGCCTCACCTCTAAAACCAATGACTAGTAAATCACTCAGAGCTAATTAATCTCACAATAAACAATAGAAAATATGAGAGAAGCCGAAATGGGTAACTTGATATTATGAGAAGGATTTCTAGGCATTTATATAGCATTGCAAAATGGTCCATTGGACAAAGTCAAAAAGAGCTCATTAAATGAGTCTCTATTATTATAATAATAGATCTAACTACCTAGCTAACTAAGTACTGGAAAATAAAACCCAATACAATAATGGAGAGGTGGACTCTCTTTGACCCATATGGGAAACCTATTATCCCAATTAATTAATGAGGAGGTGGGCACATCCTTGATCC
>JASDQU010308704.1:82465-95372 GCA_032191745.1 Picea mariana
GACCTTAGCAACATACTTCAAGAGAAGTGATCTCAACACTTTTTGTACAACCAAGGATTCATCGATATTTTCACCTAATCCTCTAATAGAATTAACAACTTCATCAACTATAAGAAAATAGGTTGCAATATCTTCCTTTTCATTCATCTTCAAATTTTCAAATTCTGCTCTATGTCATTGAAGCATATGGTATAGTAGTTTTCTTTTACATTCACACTCATGATTGCTTGAAAGTCATCAATCCACTTTAGGAAGGGGTCATGAAAAGTCCACGATTTATAACACTGACTCAAAAGGTCCACAAACTGGCTACCTAGGATGTCCTTACATTCTAAATTCAAGGAAGGGATCGACAAAGACCTAGCAGATGACTGGAAAATTTTCAAGGGAAAGTTAAGAAACTGAGATGATAGACTTAAACTTGTAATTCTCAACCAACCCTAGGACTCTAGGGTTTTCCTCGAAATAAACTCGACACAAAGGATATAATTCCCAACTACACCTTCAATGATACAACAAGGTAAGGTACTAAGAGGTGGCTAGAGAAATATGTCATGAGAATCCTTCTTTGGGCAAACATTGTTCTCACTCCTATCAAAATCAGAGCACTGCGGTGGTTGATAATCATCTTCATAAAATAAATACAATTTATCAAAGGAGTACTCATCAAAACCCTCAAGGTAAGACCAAAAATCATCAGGAGAATATGGTACTAGGTCAACCTTGGGTCTTTGGGGAGCATCGGTAAATATATCATTCCCTTGTTGCCAAAAATCAAAGGTAAATTGTCATGATAACTATGAAGGAAACAATTGGGAATGATTCTTAGTGTCGTAAATAGGGTCCATATCAAAACCAACTATATCCAATTTACATCTTCCAACATGTATGAACTCATCAATATAAACTATTTTAGTATCAATATCATAACATGGAGGATTCAAAACATTCAAAGGGTCACCCATCTCCTCCTCTTTTTCCAAGAGATAAAACAGAGAATCATCACAATCATGGATAGGAGGGTAAATTACAATGATTTTTTCTTCTTGTGAAGGAGATTAGAGGACTTGGGTGTCTTCAACATGCATTAATGTCTTATCCTCATGAGTTTCCCCTTCATCTTTGATTGTACAACAAGGAAGATCCACTTTGTTCAAGGTTTCCATTTCTCCTTCATTTTATGAATCATGGAACAAGGTGTCATCAAAATCCTGAGAAGGAAAGCAACTAACCTCATCATCCTTTTGTTGTGTAGGAAAAATAGGCTCTTGGATGGCCTAATCAGAGAGAGGAGGGCATGTTGATACTTCATCATTTGGTTCTGGCTCCTCAACTCTGTCTTCAACAATCCCTTGTTGATTTGTGGTTTGTTCCCCTTCTTCTTGGAAGTTGACAATGAAGTTCTCAAGGGAAAACAAACTTTCCTTACTAAGGGTACCTGAGGTAAAGAGGAATTTTATCTAAGACAAGGAGATGTTCTCCTTGATTCTTTTAGCCATGTTGTAAGATTCATCGAGCATCCTTGGGGCTCTCTTATCAAGGGGGAAACCCATATGTCCCAAAAGTGCACAAGTAAATAGATGGACAAGGTACTTCTCTTCGGGATGATGACTTTCAGGAACTTGATACAGCATGTTCTCAAATCTATCCTAGAATTCTTTGACATTTTCATCCTTAGCTTGCTTTATATGCTCGAGTTTTTCTAATAGTGTTGGGATTTATTCCAACTGGATACCCCATTTGTCAATAAAGGTTTCCTCAAATTGTTCCACAGTCGTGATACAGGCATCAAGTAGGTTTTCATACCATTCTTTAGCATTGAAACAAAGAGTGGTAGAGAAAAGTTCCATGACCATGTCTTCAGCATAATCATTGAAAGGGTAGGATAGGAAGAAATTACAAAATTTTCTCATGTGATATTCAACTCTCTCTCCATCACCGCCAGTGAATCCAGGGACCAAAGTTTTATATTCAAAGGGCATTTGTTGAGGGTACCCTGGGATGTTACTCATGTCCAAAGGCTTGTAGTTTCCTAGGTCCCATTGTGTAGTCATAGTTAGCTTCATCATCAATGAAGTAGCTAGATAATTTTCTTGAAATTATAAAAATGTAAGGGAAAACACCCTAAGTGGAGTCACCAGGTAAGCTTGTAAGATAAAGGCTCTTGAGGAAAGGCTTACCGAAAAGTGTCATATTTGAGGAGAATTGACTCAGTGTTTCCCGACAACAACACCAAAATTTTATCATGCAGTTTGTAGTTAGGATAAAAGATATATGTAAAGAGACAAACTGGCATAACTGAACCAATCCCACCCAATGTCACCTCAATAGGAAGGTTCTTTCTGTTTAGGGAGCTGAGGCCCAGGGGAGACATCCCCGGTGACCTAGGGTTTTGAGAAGACAAAGGATTGAAGGCTAAAAGATAAATTCTCCCTCACAAGTCACCATCGAGCAGATAGTCCAACTAACCAGCCAATAAAGAGAAGTATAACCAAAAAAAGAGATGTACCTTCCCGAGACAAAGCAAAAAGATATATATATATATATATATATGCAAGCTTACTCGCTTGGTTAGTACTTCATATAATCAACGACTATCTGATATATAAGCAATTTAACAATAAATATTGACAAAATCAATGTTTATATAATAGCAATGATGTACAAAATCACTTCTTTAATAAATGCTAAAGGAACGTGGCATTCAATGTAACAATCAACACTTCATTTAGATAATGCCTTAAACAACCATTCAATTTCTCACAAGTAAAATGGTAGCTGCACAATGATGTTAGTAGCAAAAATATGACGGAAACAATTAGTTAGTAGGGTTAGTCTTAGGCTAGGGTTAGAATAGTTAGGGTTTGTGCAAAGTATTTGAAGTTGTTTTGATCAAAGTACTCACATGCTAGGACTTAGATTAGTGTGTTCCTTGGGTAAATGCAGTCAAAAGGAGGATGCAAGTTGAAGGATCAAAATATAATAGTAGGACTAAGGAGGAAAGGGTTAAACCTTGAGGTGTTTCTATGGCAAGGCCTCAGGGGTGAAACCCTAGGGGAGAGAGGCTCACTTTGGTGTAGGGGAATTAGGCCTCAGTGCTCTATCCTCCTTCCTTATCTCAATGGAAAAAATGGATATCTCAAAAGATTGCATAAGACTAAGAAAAGAAGGTTTGCAAGCAACGTGCTTCTAAGGCAAGGATTCACTAAGCAACCCCTAGGGAAAATCGGCTCACCAAGGTGTAGGGGAACTAGGCCTTGATGTGTTTTATCCTTCTTAGCTTCAATAAGGTAAAACATCTAGCATAGGAGAAGATATATTTGAGTGTTTCTATGGCAAGGTTCAATCCCCTTCAACAAGGGATAGAAAGAGTAGAGTGTTGCTAAGGCAAGGCTCTATCTCACTTCACCAAATAAAATGGCAAAAAATATTGATAGGGACATGAGACAATGACCTTCAATGTGTGCTTGTCCCCTAGGGTTTAAATCATAAAATTATAACCATAAATGCAAGAGAAACAATACTACAACCATTCATTTAAGAATTTTTGCAGAAATTTACTTACATTCAATCAAGAAATCAAGTAGCAAACCCTAGTTGTAACACCTTCCACAAAGATAAATGCCAAAAATGCCAATAAAAGACTTCCTTCAACAAGTGTGCCTCACAATTTCAGCCAAGAACTCCAAGTGTAGCGCAAATTTCAAACCTCACTAATGAGTGAGTGAAAGATTTTGAAAAAACGAAGGTAAAAACCCTCAATTTATATAGTACCATGACCTAATTTTACTTTTTAGGTCATGAAAAAGGCCGACAAGGCCAAAATACTAAAATCATATTGTTTTACAATGGATGTTTAAATTAAAACCCTAATCAAGAAATATAAGGACATCATGCCCCTTTTAGGGTAACGTTGGCCCCTTTTAGGGAAAATGCAACATCCTGAAGCTAAAAGTTAGCCCTCCTTAGGCTTCTCCAACCTGCCACACATGCCAAAACTGCCCCAGCTGTCTCCCAAAACATCCATATTTCTAGGGTGATGTCATGGTCATGAAGAGTGACATCCTAGGCCTTCCAAGGCCAACGTTCCACTGAGAAGGGCACAACCCCCCTAGGTCAAGCTCTGTCAAGGTGCCTCTGTAAGATGTCCTCCTTCTCTCCTGTGCAAACCCGTCTGTCCTGTCTCTACCCCCTGCTAGAGTCTCAACATCCATTTGGTGGGCTCTTCAACCCCATGGAGGTCCGAACTAGTCATCTCCCCATGTGTACTTGTCCAACATGGTACCTGTCCATCGGGCATGATCCTGCACATCAACAGTTATGCCCTCCATGGGCTCATAAGTCACAGATATCATAGCAATGTCAATCACATATCATCATAAATATTATTAAAAATGTGCATAAAACCCCTATTAGTTAAAATCTCAAAGACATTATACAATCCTGCAATACAATTTTGGGGAAAGTGATAGGGCGTCCTATTGGGCTAGTGCCCACTGGAAAAGGAAATTTTTCGGAAGAGACTTCATCTAAGCCATGTAAGTGGGTAATGTGGATAAGGGATGTCCTAAAAATGGGTGTAGTGAAAGCATGAGAATGCAAATTTTTACCTATGGGTGCCTTTGTAGAAGGTGAACTGCACCTGTCTTGGATGCAATTTTTTCCAAGCCCATTCATGCCTTATATTCTTTATTCTTATTTCTTTTTCTTCAAGAAGATAATCAGGGGACACTGCCTTAGCATGGTCACCAATGGTGGCAAAGTTACCCACAAGTAATTTTACATAAATGAGAAGGTTGGCTCGTGATGAGACCCCCTTTCTCTTGGCCATGCAACCAAGAGCCACTACCCTGGCATGGTAACCAGCTGCTAGTAGTGTCATACTATTAGGTACCCATGGACCTAATAGGTTGGCTCGTGATGAGACCCCCTATCCTCCGACTAGGTCTTGTTTTATTATTTGTATTGGGTCCCTCTTGTTTCTTGTTGAGAAGTCATTTACTACTTTCTCGGGGATCCCTGGGAAAAGCATATGGAGGTTTTATTTTTAGTCTTTTATCTTTTGCCAGCTTTTTTTTTCCTTCTCATCCTTTAGCCCCTTTTTCCCACGAGGTAAGATGAAACCCTCAAATGATTGGTTAACCCAATTCCCGGACAAGTGTAATGGGATAGATGAGCGGGAAGTAAGATGAAAAAGTGGAGCTATGATGGGAGTGGACGATGAATTTTCTAAAATCCCCCCAGTGGCAAACCAAAACCTACAAAAATAGGCTTACTAGAGCATCCTGTCATTCCCCCCAGACATGGTCAAGTAGGCAAGTATAAGATCCAAGCATTTGTTAGAAACAAAAGGAATTAAATGCACATATTCAAAGGTTTTAAGGATCAAAGTGACACATACCATGATACCTGGACTCATTACCTCACGGAGCAAGAACCATATCTGACACAAGACCGAGCCAATGGTGATGGATGTTGTTGTTGCTGGAAAAGTAGGGGCACTGAAAGGGAGAAAATATGGGCCCTCCAGGGCCATGCCTAAGTCGATTTGGCTCTCGGTACTCCATGTCTAGGACCTGTGGGCCTCGAGACACAATTTCCTAGTTATCCCAAAAAGTGGGGATAACAAGACCCATTTGAGCTACTGAAGAGAAATTTCCATCAGTATATGGAACTTGTTCTGAGGTGGCACATGGAGTGATAAAAACCAGTCTGAAGTTGAAGGGCGCTCAACCACACTGGTTATAGACATGTGCTACTTCAAACAAAGATATCTCATAAATCAGACAACAAAATGAAATTACACTAAATACCCATTTGATATGTTGAAGATGTATTTCTATACATATGTGGAAATACTTCTATAGTTTCTTGAGCAGGGAGAAAAATTCCATTGAATATGGTGGTATGCGTGGCCTCCTGGGGTTAAATACATGCTGAGATTTAATTGATGATATCTCTCAAACTAGGAAGCCAAATGAGATTCTTTGAAATACCCATTTGAGATATTGAAGAGAGATTTACAAGAATATGTGGAACTCCTTATATAGTTTCCTGAGCAAGGAGAAAAATACTATTGAATATGGTGGTATGTGCGGCCTCCTTGGGTCAAATACATGTTGATATTCAATCGATGATATCTCTCAAACCAGGAAGCCAAATGAGTTTCCGCAGAATACCCATTTGTGATATTGAAAGGATATTTCCAATGATCTATGGTAGAGCCTCTGAAATGTTGTGTAGGTAAAACCACCTCTTTGAATTTGGATGAGTGTAGACAGCCACAAAGGATGCGAAGGTTTTGTAGAGTAGCATGGTTTTTTGTAGAGGTTGTGGAACCTCTGTGGGAATCATGGACACCCTACAAATTTGTTGAAAAATTTTCATACCAATGGATGTAGTGAGTCCATGTATGGTTCTCCTTGTAATGGTGAACGGATATTCGAGGAAAAAAATCCTTGTAGTTCATGGGGACCAACTATGATGCTTGTTATCACACAATTAATACTTGCCCAAAGCTTAAAGGCAAGTAGGACTAGATTCACGTAACATGGAGGTAGTCCTATCAATGTCACTCCAATAGGATACCTCTTTCTATTTAGGAGGAGAAGACAATCAATCCAAGGGAGACGTCCCAAGACCTAGTTGGTTGATGAAGGGTAAAAATACCAGGTAAAACCCACCCCTCTCTCTAGGTCACTTGAGGAAAGAAATCACGTGGTAAAGTTTAAGGGGGGAAAAGGAAAATTGAATGAATGGTACCCTCCCTTTACCAATGAAACAAAAAACATTAGAAGCAAGAAATGATATCATTTTTTCAAATCAGTGACTTCAAGATATAAATATGCTATTGAAACACTAAAAGATGAAATGTATAGCAACAACAAATATGTGTATAAATTGCAAGCTATGATGACAAGAATGATATAAATACCTTGCAATTTTGATAGTACTTTGTCACTTAAAATTTCAAGATTAAAATAAATTCAATAAATGACTTAAATGGATTTCCAAACACTTATAACAACATTAATTAATGATCATGACAATCGTACAAAACAACTTCAGAAAAGTACTCTAGTAAAGAAATAAGACAACTACTTCAACATCCAATGATTATAGTTTTCTTAGTAAAAATGTTTGGTGGTTTTGTGGATAGTTTGAGGGGTTTTAAGGGGCTGCAATGATGGCTGTAATAGTAGTTACAACAGCAACAATAACCTCAAACCACTTCAGAAATTTACACCTAGAACACTAGTAAAAAGAGGACTAAAACCTTAGGATGATAACACTTAGGAAAATGCAAATTTATGGGTTAGTTTTAGGGGTTATTATGCTAATTAAGGCCTCTAAATATGTTTGTAACAACAATTGTAGAACCTATAATAGGTTTTTTAGTGCTAATTAAATTTTCAAGAAGATATGTTGAAAGTTTGTTTGGTTTCATTCATCCACAAGAGTGTAAAAATCAGTGCCTTTTAGGGCTTATAGAGTCAATAACAGTAACAATATCACTTGGAAAATAAAATAATGATAATTATTAGCTAAGGGAAGAAGTAAATGCAAGATGTGTTGGCACTTCAAGGCCTCAATCATTTTCCCCTTTTAAGGGAGGTTTTGCTAGAGAGTAGGCACTTCTAGGCCCTAGTGTACCTTCCTTCCTTAGAATTTTTTTGAAAGACAATTTAGTTGGTGAAAAGAATGAGATTAATAGAGAGATAGAAATTTGGGGCTCTAATAATCACTCTCAAGAAAATGTATAATTGGCAAGATCAAGCTAGTAGAATAGTATAGAGAGAAAGATGCATTTGTTGTTTCTCCCCTAGGGTTTAAACAAGCAATTTCATAATCTTAGACATAAAACATGTAAATTTTATGACAAACATCCATAGAATGAATAAAAATGGATATTTTCCACTTCACTAAGAATAATCAAGTCAAACCCTAGTTCAATACCATTCCACCATGAAAAATGACAAAATACACCGCCATAAAGCTCTCCCAAGAGGTGTGCACTAGTTATTTCAACCAATAATCCCTAAAGAGGGTGGAAATTTAGGACCACCACTTGTGTGTGATGAGTTATGATCAAAATGAATGTCACTTTATGTCTATTTATACCAAAATTATGACCTTTAATTATTTTAGGTCAAAATATCATGGCCAACCTATCCAGTTTACTCAATAATTACATTTTTACCAAAATAAATTCAGTTTTCATCTAATTAGGATTCCAAAGGTGACATCATGACCTCTTAGGATAATGTTGGGCCTCAAGTGTGGGACGTTGGGTAAAGGAGATGAAATTTTGGGCCTCCAAAGGCATAAAATTTTCCCACACATACTAATGGCCTCATGAATGCCTCCAAGGTAACAACCCCAGTTGAAAAGTGACATCTAGGGCTGTAGAGGTGACGTCCAAGGCCTCTGAAGAACAATGTTCAGGTGGGAGGAGCATGATACCTCAGGTCTAGGTCTTCCACAATGCCTCCAAAGGCAACTTCCTTCCTTCATTTGGTGCAAGACTTCAGCCTTTACTTGCCCCGGGCTATGGTTTCAACATCCATTTGTGGGCTTTGAGCCCCCATGAAGGTTTGAGCTAATAATTCCCTCATGTGTACCTGTCCACTGGTAAAGGTCCTACAAAAACAACAAGTACGCCCCTTAGGGGTTCATAAGTTACAAGGATCATAGCATGTAAATAACATCCAATAATTAAATTACCCAAACATGTGCATCAAACCCTCCTTAACCCCAAACAAGTGCTCAAATTCATTATGCAATTTGAAAAATTAGTTTTGGAGAGGGTCTCAGGGTGTCCTATTGGGCTAACCTTTCTTACGTTTGGGTTATTTCCTAGGTGGGATCTAGTCCAAGTCATGTGAGTGTATGAGGTGGCATGGGGTAAATATTTAGGAATGGGTTGCATGTGATAATAGGAAAATGCAGATTCTTAACTGTGGGTGTCTTTGTGGAGGGAGAGATGCACCTTTTCATGAATGCAATTGTTTCCTATCCCATTCATTTCCTTTTATTCTTAACTTTGTTTCTTTTGATATTTTCCTCTTGTTCTTCAAGGAAATAATTGAGGGCCACTGTCCTCACTTGATGACTAGAGGTGACAGTGTTATCCACAGACATTTCACGGAAATGAGAAGGTTGGCTCRTGATCTTTCTCTTGGATATGCCTGTAAGATCCACTACCCTTGATTGGTGACKAGATAGATAGTAATGTCRTACTGCTACATTCCCATGRTCATAATAGGTTGGATCATGATGAGACCTCCTATCCTTCAACTAGTAACTTGAGTGTTTAGGTTATATTGTGGGTCCCCTTTTCTTACTAAGAATATTTTCACTTCTTTCTCGGGGATCMTTGGGAGAAGCATCTAAAAGGTTTCAAAATTGGATTTTACCTCTTACCAGCTACTTTTAACCTCTTAACTAGTAATGGATGTTTCCTCCCTTCGATCATGGACAAGTAGTAGGAATCATTGACTAACTTCATTCTGATCTTGAAGGGTCCAAAACAAAACTTTGTGCATCYCTTAATGTTGTTAGGCTYCCCGATCTTTGTATCCTACTCTAAAACAATATATCCTTTCTTRTAGTCCCCTCCTTCGGAATCAACTGCTTATTGTATTTTGTTGTATTGTGTTGAGGGAAGGGGGTGGGTATCTATAGTAAGTACATCTTCTTGGTTTGGCTCATTCAACAAATTTTCAGCATCCCCCTTCCATTTGATGAAGCCAACTCCTTTCCCTCTAAACCTTATAAAATAGTCAATTTCATCCTCTTATGTAGAATAATAGTCATCCCAATATTCAGAGAGGTTAGAGGCATCATGAGGATAATCACCCCAACTTGTATCTCTCTCCTGATCCAGAATGATGGGGTCTGATTCTACCAAAGAACTATCCCTTATGTATATTTCGTTTAAATGTAGCGTCTCATCGTTACCTTGTGTAATGTTGTCCCTCTAATTGCTAGGAGGATTATGGTCACCCTTTCCCTTGGTCCATGTTATCTCATTAATAATGTCTTCTTATTTAAGGGAAGAGTGGTCCAACCATGAAATAATCATGGATCTATGGATTTGTAGTTACTATGTCCATCATTACAGATTTCAATGTGTTCCATCCTATTTGGCTTGTTATCCAAAGTGATACAATATTGGTCCCCGACGGAGATAGTTGCATGGGACAAGTCCATCTACAGACTTCCACCTAAAGTAGCAACCCATTCCCTAGACCCAAGTGTTAGGTATATCAACAAAAACGATGTCCATTATAATGGGGAAATCAGGGTAGTCAGCAAGGTGGACTTCAAGACCTTCCATCAAGCTATAGACCTTGATTCCCTTTGACTCAAACCTACAAATATTGGCATAAGGTCTCGTAACTTCCAGCCCTAATTGGTTCATAACCTTCAAAATCATCATATTGACAGATGACTCAGAGATAAGCATGTAGTTGTGAAGACATAGGTAATCTATTAGAAAGGAAGTGAGAAAGGGTGTTTGTTCATTTTTCTCAAAATGACCAGTTTGTAATAGTATGGAAGTTTCTTCGAACAATTGTTGGTCATCTGGGGTCTGTTTTGTTAAAGAATGGATTTCCAATATTCCACGAATCCTTTTGAACTTTTGTAATATATAGGCCATACTAGTGCTTAGGTTGGTCCTATCAATGCTAGGTTTTGGGAAAGGTTGGGGTAGATCCCTATCATACACTTGGGGCTCTCCAAGATTCACCCTAGAGTACTTACTTTTTTGGTTCAAGCACTCAATCCTAGGCTTCATCATGTCTTGATTTTCTTGGATTTKCTTTGGCATGAACAAGGTAAATTTGGAATCTACATAATTAGGTTTCTCATGAGTTGCATTCGGGTGATCAYGCTCAAAATGGGAGTCCTTGCAYGGTAAGGACTTAGGATCATATTTTTGCCTCACAACATTTTGTAGATCCAAAGTCTTTGGACACATTTGTTCTTTTTGAGCATAAGGTTTTATTGTATGACTAGTATTTTGAGGAAGTCTTGTGGAAGGAGGCTTTTAGGATTGTGATAGTCCCCTTTCCAACTCAATGATTTCTTCATAGGTACCCAAATCCTTAGAGGGTTCATGTTGTTTTGAAAAAATTAATGCATCTTTCATACTTGAGAACCCATTCTTCCAAGTACCAGTCCATTTAGGGGGAATGGATAACTTAATATCATTGTTTACCTCTATTATATCTGGGAAATCATTTTATTCTTCCTAAACATCTTCCTCGTTGAACCATAGGACATCATCTTGGTCTTGAAGAATATTGACCTGGAAATGAGATCACACCATTTGATATTTTCTTCAATACAGAAAGCACCATCTTGTGCCTCAAGGTTTGTCGAGAAATGGTTATTGAGGATGGATTGGAAGTTTCGTTCAAAAGAATTGAGGTATTGTCCAAGAATAATGCTCTTTGGTTGAAAATCAAAATGAATTTTACCAAGAAATGTATTAAACCTATCATTAAATTCCCTAACAATCTCATCATCTTCTTTGCAAATTTTCAGATATTATGAGTAAAGGGAGGCCATATCTCTCATCACACCCCACCTTTACAAGAAAACATGTTCTAAATATTCATAGGTTGTGAGGATATTTATTGCGAGTTTAGTGCTCCATTTCATAACATCTCCAATAAGTGAAGAAAGGAAATGTTTCATGAATATGTCAAGATGTTCATTCCCAAGTTGATGGAAGTCGTAGCTTTCACAAAATTTGGTCCAATGTGTGCTTCCAGAATCCCCATCCTCTTCATAAAACATGGGTATCCATGAATTGACATCTTTAGGTACATCATGTAATCCCCCTTTGATCTTGGTCAAGTCCAAAGGGTCGAAGAGTTATTCGGGGGGCGATTTAGGAGGGTCCATGGGAATAATAGGAACTACAAGATAATAGGGTGGGTACTAACATCTGTTATGGGTCATTATCAATGGAGTCACTAGATAATATCCTTGAGATTATCAGAGGGACGATGGGATCACCCTCAGTGTATTCGCCAGGTAAGATTTGTGACATTAAGGCTTTGGATAAAGGCTTACCGAAAAAATGTTTTTCGAGGAAAATTGACTGGATGTTCCCTGACAACAACAAAAAAAGTGTTATCGCGCAATTTATACTCGCCCAATTCCTAAAGGCATGTAGGACTGGATTGACGTAACACATAGTTAGTCCTATCAATGTCACCCCAATAGGAAACCTATTTTTATTTAGGAGGAGAAGAAACACATTCCAAGGGAGACATCCCAAGACCTATATGGTTGATAAAGGGTAAAACGACCAGGTAAAACCCACCCCTCTCTCTAGGTCACTCGAGGAAACAAATCACTTGGTAAAGTTTAAGCAAGAAAAAGGAAAAGTGAATGAATGGTACCTTCCCTTTACCAATGAAACAACAAACATTAGTAGAAAGAAATAATATCAATGTTTCAAAGTAGTGACTTTAAGATATAAATATGCTACTGAAACACTAAAAGATGAAATATATAGCAGCAATAAATATGTCTAGAAATTGCAAGCTATGATGACAATAATGATATAAATACCTTGCAAGTTTGATAGTACTTTATCACTTACAATTTAAAGATTAAAATCAAGTTAATAAATGACTTACATGGTGGTTCAAACACTTATAACAACATTAATTAATGATGATGACAACAATAGAAACCACTTCAGAAAAGTACTATAATAAAGAAATAAGACAACTACTTCAACATCCAATGATTATAGTTTGCTTGGTAAAACAAATTAGTGGTTTTATGGATAGGTTGAGGGGTGTTAAGGGGATGCAATGATGGCTGTAATATTAGTTACAACAACAACAACAACCTCAAACCACTTCAGAAATTTGCACCTAGA
>JASDQU010308705.1:19843-34785 GCA_032191745.1 Picea mariana
TGGGGACATGGGGAGGCCCCTCCCCAGAAGCCATGAATTATTTTAATTTAATAAATCATTTTTGAGGTAACGATTTAAGAGTCTTTTTTGAGGCTTTTATCTGTAATGGTAGAAGTCGTCTACACAATTTCAATTAGGTCGTACTTTTATTTACAAAAAAAAAACCAATGCTACTAGGTAACATCACTTTTCGATTTAAGGGTCAATTTTAAGGGTTCTGCCCACAATAGTATTGATTCTCAAGATTGCATTGTCAAACAAGTCAAAATTTTAACCACCCCCAAAAAGGGTGCTACTGGTAGCACCCTTTTTTGAAACGGGGGTAAAAAATGCGACCTCTAAAAAATGAAAACTCTGGAGAGTTCTCGTTAAGTTAGAACTTTGTTTATTTATATCTCAATACCCTTTATTATCCCATTTGTTCATTTTAATCATACCACCCTTCTCTCTCTCCCTCAATCTTTTTTTGAGGAGAAATATAGTTCCTCACTTGCCCACGTATTAAGCATTCCAAGTGAGGATGTTGGTACCTTTCCAACCCCTCGTGGATTTGCCCCTTCTCCAATTTTATGAATGGAGGATGGTAGTAACGGCCCGCTGGAATACTATCTAGTAACCCTAACCTACTCAATGAGATTTGATCCCAACACCTCCATGAACTTACACATATTCCCTCATTCTTTATATATAATCACGTACCATTTTATTTGTAACCATGGTTTGATCTTTCTACTTTAAATATCAAACTTATGATCATTAAAAATAAAATTTTAAACAATTTTTAATAATCTTTTATAAAAAAAATTTACATTTTACATTAAATATTTATATTAATAATTAAGAGTTTAAAAATAAAATATCATTAAATTTATAAATATAAAATATCCCATCCCAATTCACTTGTAATTATATCAAAATAAAAAAATAATTTTTTGAAAAAATAATTATATCTAATAGTATTTGTTAAACTTCAAAGTTAATCCCCTCATTTGTTTTGTAATCTATTTAATACAAAATAAAAATAAATATGTTTTATAAGTATATTGTTGAAGTTATAATCAATTCTCTAATTAAGAGATAATCAATTCTGTAAATAAGAATGGTGGTATTTAAAAAAAAATTAAAAGAAAAAGAAAATAAAAACTTTTTATTTATTTATTTATTTTTTTCATTTTTTTCATTTGTTGTTGATGGAATTTAATGTAAATTTGTAAATGTTAATTATGACACTTGATCTAACAATGATATCAAATGAGATATGCAAAAAAAAAAACAATTAATGAAAAGAATCAACCTCAAAATCTCCTATTTAAAATTAAAATAATTAACCATTCAAATCAACTCATTAAAATGCTAAACTTAGAAACCGTATCCCATCATTATACAATAAAAAAAATATCCCCTCTTGTTCTATACAAATATTTAACATAATTATTATAATTTTTTTTATTATTATTGGCATTTTGATAATTTTATAGTTATTTGGTAGTAATGGGATATTCTTTACAGGAGCCTTGCAATGCACGCACATAAATGAAACATTGTTGACTTTGAATCTTCCTAATTTAATCATAGTTGAAGACTAAGAAGTTTCTTAACCACCACTGACACCTACTTGATGACCACTTAATCCACTTGTCAATGACTTTAATTGGCCTGAATGGAAAGCATGAGAAAAATCTTTCTTTATTTTCTTGACAACCATTTGTTTGAAAATTCAACATGGAAACGTACATGACTTCTCCTCTTATGATGTTCCTCACCCTTGTCCTTTTGTAATCAAGTTTTTGTTCAAATTTGAAGGTAAGATAAAGTCCAAGGTGGGAGCTCTACTACATGATTTCTATTCTTTTCAAAGTCTTTTACATGTATAAGCTAAAATTTTCATTGGTTTGTAAATTATATGGTTCAATAAATCTGTTGTTGAATAGAACTACTTGCCAACAAAGTCTTCTTTCCACCATACATCTTACAAGAAATCTCAATCTCTGTGGACCCTATCTTTTGCCAACATGTTCCCTTTATGTCATATGGTTACCTCTTAATGCAAGTCAAAATCTTATCAAAGTAAGTTGAAGGTATAACCACTTATCAACTTGCAACAAATTCACAGGATATTTCCTTTCGACAAGTTTTGGAATTATATGTGTGGGGCGATTAAATTTGTATAAATATTAAAATTAGGAGTTTAAATTTTATAAATAAAAATGATTGAATATAAGATATTTTTTTAATGACTTGACAATAAAAAAAAATATCTTTACACGTAATTATAAATTTTCATAAATGATATTTCAAAAAAGTTTGTTTGACATAATTAAGGTGGTGAATTTGAGTTTTATTTTTATTGTATAATAACCTTAGACTATTATATTGTAATTATAAATTTTCATAAATGATATTTAGTTTGTTTGACATAATTAAGGTGGTGAATTTGAGTTTTATTTTTATTTTATAATAACTTAACTTTATACTATTATATTGTAATTATAAATTTTCATAAATGATATTTTAAAAAAGTTTGTTTGACATAATTAAGGTGGTGAATTTGAGTTTTATTTTTATTGTATAATAATATTTTTTTTTCTTTAGAAAAAAGGTTATGTTTTTTCATATTAACCAACAAAAAAGTGTTACATCATAACCTCAACAACAATGATGACTACAAGGTGAACAAACAATATTTTTTTTTGGGTGATTATTCCAATGAGACATTGTAGTTCAAGCAAGAGCTCTTAGCATGAAAAATTCTAACAAATGTAATAAAATATTGAATTCACAAGAATGTAGTTCCAAATAACTACACTATATATTAGAAACAAAATAACCATCCAAAATGGTATGCCATAGAGCCTCCACAAAATGGAGAAAAGAGAGCCCACTTTCATGACATTGATTCCTCGATCTTTCCCCTTTAGTATGAGAACTAGGCGAGGAAAGATTCATAGGGATAAAATTTACTCTCTTACCTCTATAAGAAGACACCCTAGAATATTTTGAATGACACAGAGAACTGTTAATGGGCATAGAATACATCTTCAGAAATGAGAGAACGGACTTTAACATTGGGAAGGCATCCACTATAGAATCCTCCACATGCTGCTTGATAGAAAAATTCACTGGTGACCTTGGTAAAGAAAAAATAAAACCCAAAATTGGCAGAAAAATGAGTTGGACGTGCATGTCTTGGCTCCATCGAATCTACTAATGACCAAGCCTTTTCCCCCAACTTGACCATCAAAGCTATCAAATTTGATGAATTGATCTCTAGAAATAGGTTTTTCAATAACACCCTCCTATGCCCAATGCCAAAACTCCATCCTTGCTTTTGAATTATGTGAACTTCTCCGATTCTAGAGCACTAAGATCCCTCACATAAATGTTGAAATCCCTATCCTCTTCCATGGCCATCTCCATTAAAGGATCCTTCATATGGACTCAACCCCACCTTGAAGAGAGAACTTATCAATACAAAGATTACCAGAAAGCAAATGAATGGATTGGATAGTTTCTATGCTTTGGAGAGATCACCAAGGATATCCATTTTTGGAATGTTAAACCTCATAATTAGAAGATCAACCCTATTTTCCATTGAGTTTATGGATGCAAAGGGTTAATACTATTCCCTCCACATGAAAAAACAATGGTTTGGACTTCCTCTTGGGGATAAACAAACTAATTCTTAGTTGGAGCAAAGACTTCCCCGTGACCTTCCTTTAAAGGAACTTATGTTTGTTCGTTTCTTAGATGCAACAACTTTTCTGGGGATATGCCTTACAATATAACTTGCTTCTTGTGCACCAACCTACTATTCTATGGTTATATATCAACATTAAAACATATATCGAATCGCACATAATCAGTTATGGGACAACAATCTCCTCTATATCAATTCTTAAAGTTATTGTAGATAAAAACCGACGAGTTCTCAACTTTGGTCATGCTTCTTGGTCAACTTTCTAACAATTCTATTTTTTAGCTAACTACTCTAATTGGTAAACATAGATATTAGATTCACTAACTCAATTCTAATGTTTATCCTCTTATTTTTGTTTTTAATTTTTTTATTTATTTTTATCTTAGATAACTTATCAACGGCCCACTAGCTCTTCATTTGCTTCTCTAACTCTTCAACATCATCTCTTATTCCATAACCTTTCATATCCCTTCAACATCCTATGACCTTTCATACCCTTCAACATACTAATTATCTCTATCATGTTGTTCTCATAACACATCATCGCTTCTCGTCATGCTCACCTTACTCGCTCCTAGTCACATTATTAGTCCCTGCCATGGGACTATAACAATGAGTTTGCTTTTGATGTGACATTAATTTGCCCTTTACCATAAATTTGTGTATGCAATGTAATGTTTAACATAGGAAAACAAATATATATTTTTGGATATAATAAAAATATTTGTGTTTCTCATTTCCAATTGGTTGATAGAATTGAAGTGTTATTGCTCCCTTCACATCTTTCAATATGTAGAATTAATTACATTATCAATGAATTTCACAAATCACCGCATCTAAATATAAAAAGTTGTACTATGTATTTATTATTATGCATTACTATATTTATATTATATTTATTATCTAATATATTATTTATTATTATATTTATATTATATTTATAATATATTTATTATATTTATGAATATTATAGTTCCATTAAGCTTACAGTTCATTATACATCAACACGTATTTCCCAACTAACTCGATAGAAAATGCATTGTCGTACAACCCTTGTTCTCTAAACACTATATTTCAACAATCCTTTTTATACATTCATACTTTATCTTCATCCCACTCCTTACAATAATGTCATCCCTTGTACACTCCATAATTCAGCTACTATGTACTTTCTTCCTAAGTACCACAACCACACAATGCATCATTTTATTCCCACATACACATTACCACAACCACACGCATCATTTTATTCCCACATACACATTACCACATAATGCATCATTTTGTTCCCACATACACATTGTGTTTTAGAGATGCTTGTACCTGAATGAGAAATGACTTGAAGTCCTTTATGAAATATAAATGGTCCTCCTCTTTGAATCTTCCAAAGCTATACATACTCTTTATTCATTTCATTAGTCACATCATATCTACAAAGATTTATTATCAAAAGTATGGATAACATTATATCTACATAGATAGAAAGTATGAAGTGTATAATTTAATAAAAAAACAATTTTTTCATATTTCTTAATTTTAAAATTAAATCAATGTATAGTTTTTCATCGAGTGAGTTCAAACACCTTATCTCTTTTTCTAAGTCCCACCATTAAAAAAAAAAAAAAACATATAATAAAATAAACTAAGCCCTTAAAGTCTCATCATGGGAAAGACAAAGGTGTTTAACAGTTAAAAAAAAACATATCCACAAATATGAATAATTAAATCCCCTAACCAATGGCGTAAAAAAAATGTAATAAACTAAATTTGTGAATATAAAAAAAATGAAAATCTCTACCTCCAATGTGAAGAAGCCATGTTATCAATATGCTGTCATAACTTAATGAAAAGTCCTTATTGCTTTTTGCAATATATTTTGTTTGGTCCATATTTAAAGGGTGAAAATTAAAAATAATTTTTCATACTAAAATCAACTCATTTCTTTCAATTAATTTTTTTAATATATATTTTAATAATAATACTAATTTTAATTTAAAATTTTTAAATATAGATGATGATAAATCTTTAAATTAAATATTTTAATAATTTTTTTTCTTAATTTAATAAGTATATTAATTTTTTTAACCCTGAAATGTATTTTGATTCAATATATTAATATATTAATTGTTTAATAAGTATATATATATTTTTTAACATTGTAATGTATTTTGAGTCAATATATTAGGTAAGGAGCAGCTTGTAGCAACATTTGAAACTTTGGTTTGATAAATCTGTTTTTGTCTATAAACTTATGTATAATTTTTATTTAGGAAAATCCAAAAATAGTAAATATATATGTTATTAACCTCGACACAACACAGTTATATATATATATATATATATATAATTTCAGTTCTGTTTTAAAAAAAAAGAAAGTATATTAACTTACGTATTTCAACATTATTCATTATTTCCATTAACATTTATCAACCTACACCAACCACACATAATGTTACAACAAACATGTCCGATGTTATTACTTTTCAAGGACATTAACATTGGTTTATTGTCATTATACTTAATAATCATTATCTTTATTTTATTAATATTAATCCTGATTCCAAATAAATACAAAAGACAAAAATGGAATTTTAAATTGCTTTTCAAAGTGAGAAGACTTCATAGACCTGTTCCTTTATATCCGCTTGGCTTTATTTTTTTACGTTTAATTTTTTTCTGTCTCCTACGATCGTTCATTTATGCCAGCTAGATGCGTTTTCCGGAATATAAAGCCTGCCCTTCCGAATGCGACGGAAATATTTAAAAGAAATCCATAGCTATGCATGAAAATCCGGAAAAGCTGATAAAATCTAGTTGAAATGCGTGCCATTGGGATCAGAGCATTCGATTCCCACTGAAGTCGACGGAGAGCATATGCATTTCAAATACCAAGGTAAAATATGACGAGGAAAGTTTAGTGTCTTTCGGATTAAGGGACCGGTGCGGCCGTTGGCCCAAACGAGGTAAACTCCCAACTTAAAAATGCCGTGTTTTCGCTGATTGCAAAATTTCAGGTATTCCGGGCTTAAAGCAGTTTAAAGGATGCCTAAAACTTCAGACCACACCGTGAAATTTAAAGGAGGCGAATTCCTTTGCCAAAACTCGGAACTTTTGATCGGATGAGTTCTGGAAGTCCCTCGGTTTAATAGGTGCAATTTAATTTGCTTTACCTTTTTTTGTTCTTAGTTTGTAGGCTTGTAAATGAAAAGGAGTAATACTCTAAAGAAATGGAAAGAAAATATTTGGCATATATGGCCGCCTGTAAAGATGCTGAAAGGTGAAATCAGATTTTGCTTTGTCTTTTTTTATTTTATTCTTTCAGTTTTGGGGCTTGTAAATGGAAAAAGAGTAATAATCTAAAGATATGAGATGGAAAGAAGATATTTGGCATATTTGGCCGTCTTTGAAGATGCTGAAAAGTTTTAAATTCGAAGCCTACAAGTCTACATGAAGTTAAAAATCATTTGGTTAGATATCGCATAGGTTGTGGTTCAGTCTTTGTAAACTAGGTAAAATAAGCTCCAGAATGTATTTTATATGCACAGCTTACATGAAGCAGAAAATCTTTATAGTTTACGGCGAAAGTAGTTTAGATGTTCGTAATCTCTGTTTAGACGAGGTCTTTGCAATTTCTTTTTGGCATATAAGTCTGTTAAAAGTGGTATGTGTTCATTATGTTGTGAATAATTTTCGCCTAATAACTGAGTATGCTGCTTTCTTGTTTTCGTTACAGTCCCAGAATCTTAATTACTGAGTATGATGCTTTCTTGTTTTCGTTACAGTCCCAGAATCTTAATTACTGAGAATGATGCTTTCTTGTTTTCGTTACAGGCCCAGAATCTTGTGCTAGCATATAAAAAGCTGGATTTTCATGCTTCATCGCTCTAGTTTCGTCATATTCAAGTTTGATGCTGGATAGTCAAATTGTGGTTGCCTCTCGCAAATAAACTTTAGTTTACTGTATATTTTTGCAGATGATATTAGAAGTTTTAAATTTCTCCCCGTCACTACACAGTCAGCCTTTTGTTGGCTAGCTAGGTACAAAGAAGCTGGGTATAAAGATGACTCTTTTTCCTGGTTGGAGTCGTCAAATATTATCCAATTTGACCGTGACCTTGTGGTTATGGAGGATCACTGAACTAGTCATTTAAATCGAAGGATTCCTCCTGGTGTTTTTCCCATGCCTCTGAACAGAGAAACTATGTGTGTCGGTAGAGTTTATGAAACCTATGTGTCCTCCGGAGACTGGTCTCATTCGAGCATGGACTTCGTGAGGCTCCTTGATGCCACTGAAGACGATGCTTACTATTTTGGTTACAGGTTCAGGGGAAATCAGAATTACTTAGCCAGACAAGCATTTCTTCGGAGTTACCAGTTTTGTATCGAAGAAAGCTTTAAAGATAAGCTGAAAAGGTCCTTTAGGAGACTAAGCGAGGAATCCTTTGCAGAAATCGTGAAGCAGGCAGCTAGAAACTTAAAGAGAGCTGCAAAGGCCATTATGGAGAGCCATAACCAGAAATTTCTTGCAAGAAAAAAGAAGCAGCGTATGAATTTATGGCCTGGTGCCTGTTTTAGGCCCTCTTTCAGCCAGGATAAACATGTGTTTTTTTAAGGCATGTTTGAGCTTTACTTGAAGAAATTTCAAGGTATACGCTCCTCTTTCAGTTCTTACTGCATGCTTGTCCGGAATATTTTTCATTTCTATTACAACATTTCCATTAAAGTTTTTAGCTTTGTTTGGCTTTGTTGGATTGCGTTACAGGGTTTTGGGTATTGTATAAAAAAAGCACTTTCAATGCATTCGAAGTTACTTTTCTGGAAGTCGAAGGCCGTAAAATTGAAGGCATGGTGCGACTTTGGAGCTTTCTGGAATTCAGATAATTATGATATCGTCCACGCATTGTCCTGATTGTAACAGAGGCTGCATAGGACTATTGGTAGTATTGGTGACCTGCATGTCTATTTATTAAAGCTTAGGCTGTAGTTTTATTTTGCGTCCGGTTAAAATCAACTTCAACGAGGGCTTGCTTTTCCACGGGTGGAATAAGAAAATATTGTAGGTACAATAGTTTGGTGAGAAGGTTTGCATCCAGCGTGTGGAAGTAGTTGTTAATTTGGTTTAATGGTCGAGCTGGTGGTATTCAAATCTCAGACAGAGGTAAATTTGTACAATTACCATTCAAGAGTCTCGAAAAAATATAGTAGATAGTGGTGTTGGAGATGACAGTTTGGAGAATTGCCATCTCCAGAAAAAAGTTGTTTCAATCAAACTTTGTGGTCACGTAATTAAAAAAATATATATCTTTCAGAATATCATAGCGAGTCAAGAATATGGGAGCGAATTTTAATTTTAAATTGGGTATTAAACGAAAATCTTAGATCATGAAACTAAGGTATTATGTTTGACGAAGAATAATGTTTTCTTACCTTTAAATAAATATTAAGATGATCTTCTCCTCCCTAATTATGATTATAATATGGAATCTTTTATATTCCAATTAAGATAATGTGAGACTTATGAAATATTTAAGCAATGCAATACTAGGATTATAATGTGGAATCTTTTATATTCCAATTAAAATAATGGGAGACTGATGAAATATTTATGCAATGCAATAATGGGGAGGACCTGACTGATAATCTGGAAATATTTATGAAATGCAATAATGGAGTATCTTTGCTATATGTAAATTAATAGTTTGATAGAAATGTTTTTATAAGTTAAGTACAAAGTTTCATTCAGGTCAATTTAAAATGATAAAACAAAGTGTTTCTATAATGGGAACATCTTATGCCTATTGTTATATGTCAATCAATCAATAGTTTGATAGAAACTTTTTTATAAGTTAAGCAAAAATTTCATTCAAGTCTCAATTTAAAATGATAAAACAAAGTGTTTCTATAATGGATAGATCTTATATCTATTATTATATGTCAATCAATAGTTTGATAAAGATATTTTTATAAGTAAAGCAAAAGTTTCATTTAGATCTCAATTTAAAACGATAAAACAAAATGTTTCTATATCTTTCAGGCCCCAATTCAATATCATAACATAATTCAACTATAATTCTTCTTTTTAAGGTCTCAATTTAACATGATAAAGCAGTATTACATATCCCTTTCCGGTCCCAATTCAATATCATAAAACAGGGTGCTCCATCTCTTTTAAACAATTAATTTTATTTTTTTAAAACAAACTATATTTTAAATATGTTAGGTTTATTTGGAATATAATCTTCAATCATAATATAAAATTTTAAATAACTAAAAAAAATAATAAAACTATTTTAATATTAACTTTTAAAAAATAGTAAAAACAATAATAAAACAACTTTAATATTTAAATGTAAAAAATGAAAATAGTTGTTTTTTAAATATAGAAAATGAAAATGGTTGTTTAAAAAACTTGTAAAATAGAAAACCTAATAGTTATTAAAAATTAATAAACTTTATCTATTGGGAAACCTCCAACTTTACCTATTGGAAAACCTCCAAATAAGAGTCCAATGTGTTTAGGGTTTGAGTTGCATTATCCAAAGTCAACACTTCTATTCAAAAAGCTAAGAATCAATAAACTTTACCTATTAGGAAACCTCCAAATAAGAGTCCAATGTATATATGGAGTTAAGTTGTAGGACTTTGCAAAGTTTATAATGGAACTCAAGGTCAAGGTCTCTCTAGTAAATATAATTAGTTTTTTTAGGTATATTTTAATTTTTTTTTAAATTTTTTAGATAGAGTTAAGTTGTAGGATTTTGCAAAGTTTATTGGAATTCAAGGTCAAGGTTTTTCTAGTAAATATAATTAGTTTTTTTAGGTATATTTTAATTTTTCTTATTTTTTTATAAAAATAAATTTTATGCTTTAAATGTTGTGTATATAAAGTTAAGTTGTTAGGTATATTTTAATTTTTCTTATTTTTTTATAAAAATAAATTTTATGCTTTAAATGTTGTGTATATAAAGTTAAGTTGTAGGACTTTGCAAGTTTTATAGTGGAAACTCAAGATATATTTTAAGTATATTTTTGGTATGTTTTTGCTTTTCCTATCAAGACACCATCATATAATATAAAAAAAAAAAGTTATTATTATCAAAATATTAAAATGGTTGTTGTTGAGAAGACTATGATTTAATAATTAGCAAGCTAGATGCAAGGTAAGTGTTGAGGTCTCACCTAGCAATATTGCATGGTAAATGATTCTCAAGGCTTGACTACTTCCTTCCATGGAAAATTTTAGGGGCCAAATTTTGTCAGTGGACTAAATTTTTAGGGGTTTTTTCAAAATAACGTTTATCATTTTTTTTTATAAAATTATTTGCTCAAATTCAATAAAATAAAAGTATTTTACTCTAAAAATCACCAAAAATTTCTAGAAACTATATAAAATCCTTAGAAATTTGAATGTTTTTGTAAAAATGTCACTAAACATTTTATGGTTGGCATTTTAAGAATTAACAAAATTCACCAACGTTTATACACTTTAAGATACATATGGAGCCTTAAAAATTTCCTTGGTCCCTTCTTTAGTGGCAAAAGAAAGTATGCAATAGAAATAGAGGAGTATTAATGTGAAACTAAAACTCCCAACATAAAGATATACTAGTATTATAGGACAATAGCTTATAACATGAGATAAAAAATGCTAGAGGAATGTAGTGACACCTCACACGGTTATTGACAATGCCCCTTGTATATAAACCACATTTTGAGACCATAGAGGGGTTCTTTTTCCACTGTTCATGCTCATTTTAACTTAATTCTAGCTCATAAAGATTGAGACAATGAAGGGGATGCTATTAAGGTTGTGATGAAGTTAAATTTCCAGTCCCAAGCTCACATTCTCGAGACTAGATTATGTGTGTAGATGAGAAAGGTAGTTTTTCTAACCTATTTTGAATTACTATTCTCACAATAGACTTAGTAGCGTGTAATTGAGGTTAGGAAATGATGTCGTTGCATATTAATGGAAAACTCCTTGATCTATTTGGTGCTAGCAAAGAATGTGATCCATAATGACAAGAAGGTAGAAATATAACAATGAAACACACAAAGATATTGCAAGAAACACAATAATATAACTAAATTCAGATTCTATTAATGATTGTTTGGAATACAAAACACTGTAAAATGCAAAGCACACAAGCTAGCTAGAATGGTGGTAGCTTATCCCTGAAGAGAGAGATGTGTTGGCCATGCTCATTTTCAAGAAACTAATTACAAAGAGGTCGAAAATACATTTTAACATAAAGCATCAATGAGAAAACCCTAAACATCCAAAACCTTAACCCCAAAAGATGAAACACCAAAAGGTTTGTGGGCCTCGATGTGTTTAGTTGATACGTCAACTTCCCGAGGGCGTAAATTTTGCATACGATCTCCATTTGGGGCACCAGTTGATCGGATCATGGACCTGAAAAACTATAGAAAAATTGCTAAGATATGGAACCATTCTGAATTAGTGGAACAGGTGGGTGGCCACCAGTATCCACGTGGATCAACAATGGAAACAATGGTCCCCATTGTGTCAAGTTCCTCCATTAGATGGAGAAACTCCTACTGAATCCGAGTCCTGGTGAGCCACTTGCCCTGGTGAAGAAGTTGCCCTACTTTGACGACTCGATAGAGTTGGATGTTTTGTTGGTGGGTGCCCTTCTTCTTGGTGTCCATGATCCGATCCACTGCCGCCTATTCAATGTAGTCAAGATTGAGTTATCTAGGGGCCAAGTGCTCGACCACATCTGAACTATCTAGGAGAGGTGGAAAATATGGTCGAAGTAGTTCCACATTAAATATGGGGTGTGTTGGAGCAGGCTATTTTGGATAAGTATTGGGAATTGTGCAGGAACAGATCGCACGACATTTTGGTTAAGGAGCAACGAACGCAAAGCAGTTGGAACATGTTCGGGAGTTAGCGTGCAAAATGAAGAAAACAGTTAGGATTTTGGGACATTTTGTCCACATTGTAACAACATTAGCCCTATTGTAAAACTATAAATTGTAATGGACTTTTGGGTAGAGAAAGTGAAGTTATTTTGGGTGATGAGTTTTGGAGCAAGAGTTTAAGTGAAGAATTGACTAAGTGTTTGGGTGTTTTTTTGAGTAATGACTGAGGTTTTCAAGAGGTAGGCTCACACTACGGCAGCAGAATGACTGAGACAGTTTTGGGTAATGTCAAGTGTTATATCTTATTGTGCGTAGTACACAAATTTAAGGAGATTGTTAATGAATAAAATAAGAAGCCAACCATTGTGGAGGTAGCCCAGATTGGAGTGAACCAAGTTAAAAACCTATGTCTTAATGTGTTGTAGCCCAAATTGAAGTGAACCACTTTAAAAACCTATGTCTTGATGTGTTGTTTTTGTTTCTAATACACTTGAGTCAATGATGAATGAATGTTAAGTGGAGTAATGTAGTACACATGGTATATTGAATGATAATTAAAGGTTAAGTAACATACATTGATAGATGAATGGATAATGCATAATATAGTTACGTTAAATGCCTCACTTTCCCTCAGTGCATAAACTTGGTTACTTGAAGCAGGTTTGGGTAATGTGAACTGTTATATCTATTGTTTGTTCTGGTACATAAACTTGGTTACTTGAAGCAGGTTTGGGTAATGTGAACTGTTATATCTATTGTTTGTGTACCAGAACTATACTAGTGATAAAAGCTAGTTGAAATGCTTGCCATGGGGATCAGAGCATTCTATTCCCACTTGTGGTCGACGGAGAGCAAATGCATTTCAAATCGCAAGGTAAAATATGACGAGGAAAGTTTAGTTTCTTTCGGATTAAGGGACGGGTGCGGCCGTTGGCCCAAACGAGGTAAACTCCCAACTTAAAAATGCCGTGTTTTCGCTGATTGCAAAATTTCAGGTATTCTGGGCTTAAAGAAGTTTAAAGGATGCCTAAAACTTCAGACCATACCGTGAAATTTAAAGGAGGCGAATTCCTTTGCCGAAACTCGGAACTTTTGGTCGGATGAGTTCTGGAAGTCGCCCGGTTTAATAGATGCAATTTAATTTTGCTTTGCCTTTTTGTTTTCAGTTTATACGCTTGTAAATGGAAAAGGAGTAATACTCTAAAGAAACGGAAAGAAAATATTTGGCATATATGGCCGCCTGTAAAGATGCTGAAAGGTGAAATCAGATTTTGCTTTTTTTTTTCTTTCAGTTTTGGGGCTTGTAAATGGAAAACGATTAATATTCTAAAGAAATGAGATGGAAAGAAGATATTTGGCATATTTGGCCGTCTTTGAAGATGCTGGAAAGTTTTAAATTCGAAGCCTACAAGACTACATGAAGTTAAAAATCATTCGGTTGTGGTTTAATCTTTGTAAGCTAGGTAAAATAAGCTCCAGAATGTATTTTATATGCACAGCTTACATGAAGCAGTAAATCTTTATAGTTTACGGCGAAAGTAGTTTAGATGTTCATAATCTATGTTTAGACGAGGTCTTTGCAATTTCTTTTTGGCATATAAATCTGTTAAAAGAGGCGTGTGTTCATTATGTTGTAAATAATTTTCGCCTAATAACTCAGTATGATGCTTTCTTGTTTTCGTTACAGGCTCAAAATCTTGTGCTAGCATATAAAAAGATGGATTTTCATGCTTCATCGATCTAGTTTCGTCATAATCAAGTTTGATGCTAGATAGTCAAATCGTGTTTGGCTCTCGCAAATAAACTTTAGTTTACTGTATATTTTTGCAGATGATATTAGAAGTTTTAAATTTCTCCCAGTCACTACACAGTCAGATTTTGGTTGGCTAGCTAGGTATAAAGAAGCTAGGTATAAAGATGACTCTTTTTCCTCGTTGGAGTCGTCAAATATTGTCCAATTTGACCCTGACCTTGTGGTTATGGAGGATCACTGAACTAGTAATTTAAATCGAAGGATTCCTCCTGGTCTTTTTACCATGCCTCTGAACAGAGAAACTATGTGTGTCGGGAGAGTTTATGAAACCTATGTGTCCTCCGGAAACTGGTGCCATTCGAGCATGGACTTCGTGAGGCTCCTTGATGCCACTGAAGACGATGCTTACTATTTCGGTTACAGGTTCAGGGGAAATCAGAATTACTTAGCCAGACAAGCATTTCTTCGGAGTTACCAGTTTTGTATCGAAGAAAGCTTTAAAGATAAGCTGAAAAGGTCCTTTAGGAGACTAAGCGAGGAATCCTTTGCAGAAATCGTGAAGCAGGCAGCTGGAAACTTAAAGAGAGCTGCAAAGGCCATTAT
>JASDQU010308705.1:34805-49537 GCA_032191745.1 Picea mariana
GAGCTCTTAGCATGAAAAATTCTAACAAATGTAATAAAATATTGAATTCACAAGAATGTAGTTCCAAATAACTACACTATATATTAGAAACAAAATAACCATCCAAAATGGTATGCCATAGAGCCTCCACAAAATGGAGAAAAGAGAGCCCACTTTCATGACATTGATTCCTCGATCTTTCCCCTTTAGTATGAGAACTAGGCGAGGAAAGATTCATAGGGATAAAATTTACTCTCTTACCTCTATAAGAAGACACCCTAGAATATTTTGAATGACACAGAGAACTGTTAATGGGCATAGAATACATCTTCAGAAATGAGAGAACGGACTTTAACATTGGGAAGGCATCCACTATAGAATCCTCCACATGCTGCTTGATAGAAAAATTCACTGGTGACCTTGGTAAAGAAAAAATAAAACCCAAAATTGGCAGAAAAATGAGTTGGACGTGCATGTCTTGGCTCCATCGAATCTACTAATGACCAAGCCTTTTCCCCCAACTTGACCATCAAAGCTATCAAATTTGATGAATTGATCTCTAGAAATAGGTTTTTCAATAACACCCTCCTATGCCCAATGCCAAAACTCCATCCTTGCTTTTGAATTATGTGAACTTCTCCGATTCTAGAGCACTAAGATCCCTCACATAAATGTTGAAATCCCTATCCTCTTCCATGGCCATCTCCATTAAAGGATCCTTCATATGGACTCAACCCCACCTTGAAGAGAGAACTTATCAATACAAAGATTACCAGAAAGCAAATGAATGGATTGGATAGTTTCTATGCTTTGGAGAGATCACCAAGGATATCCATTTTTGGAATGTTAAACCTCATAATTAGAAGATCAACCCTATTTTCCATTGAGTTTATGGATGCAAAGGGTTAATACTATTCCCTCCACATGAAAAAACAATGGTTTGGACTTCCTCTTGGGGATAAACAAACTAATTCTTAGTTGGAGCAAAGACTTCCCCGTGACCTTCCTTTAAAGGAACTTATGTTTGTTCGTTTCTTAGATGCAACAACTTTTCTGGGGATATGCCTTACAATATAACTTGCTTCTTGTGCACCAACCTACTATTCTATGGTTATATATCAACATTAAAACATATATCGAATCGCACATAATCAGTTATGGGACAACAATCTCCTCTATATCAATTCTTAAAGTTATTGTAGATAAAAACCGACGAGTTCTCAACTTTGGTCATGCTTCTTGGTCAACTTTCTAACAATTCTATTTTTTAGCTAACTACTCTAATTGGTAAACATAGATATTAGATTCACTAACTCAATTCTAATGTTTATCCTCTTATTTTTGTTTTTAATTTTTTTATTTATTTTTATCTTAGATAACTTATCAACGGCCCACTAGCTCTTCATTTGCTTCTCTAACTCTTCAACATCATCTCTTATTCCATAACCTTTCATATCCCTTCAACATCCTATGACCTTTCATACCCTTCAACATACTAATTATCTCTATCATGTTGTTCTCATAACACATCATCGCTTCTCGTCATGCTCACCTTACTCGCTCCTAGTCACATTATTAGTCCCTGCCATGGGACTATAACAATGAGTTTGCTTTTGATGTGACATTAATTTGCCCTTTACCATAAATTTGTGTATGCAATGTAATGTTTAACATAGGAAAACAAATATATATTTTTGGATATAATAAAAATATTTGTGTTTCTCATTTCCAATTGGTTGATAGAATTGAAGTGTTATTGCTCCCTTCACATCTTTCAATATGTAGAATTAATTACATTATCAATGAATTTCACAAATCACCGCATCTAAATATAAAAAGTTGTACTATGTATTTATTATTATGCATTACTATATTTATATTATATTTATTATCTAATATATTATTTATTATTATATTTATATTATATTTATAATATATTTATTATATTTATGAATATTATAGTTCCATTAAGCTTACAGTTCATTATACATCAACACGTATTTCCCAACTAACTCGATAGAAAATGCATTGTCGTACAACCCTTGTTCTCTAAACACTATATTTCAACAATCCTTTTTATACATTCATACTTTATCTTCATCCCACTCCTTACAATAATGTCATCCCTTGTACACTCCATAATTCAGCTACTATGTACTTTCTTCCTAAGTACCACAACCACACAATGCATCATTTTATTCCCACATACACATTACCACAACCACACGCATCATTTTATTCCCACATACACATTACCACATAATGCATCATTTTGTTCCCACATACACATTGTGTTTTAGAGATGCTTGTACCTGAATGAGAAATGACTTGAAGTCCTTTATGAAATATAAATGGTCCTCCTCTTTGAATCTTCCAAAGCTATACATACTCTTTATTCATTTCATTAGTCACATCATATCTACAAAGATTTATTATCAAAAGTATGGATAACATTATATCTACATAGATAGAAAGTATGAAGTGTATAATTTAATAAAAAAACAATTTTTTCATATTTCTTAATTTTAAAATTAAATCAATGTATAGTTTTTCATCGAGTGAGTTCAAACACCTTATCTCTTTTTCTAAGTCCCACCATTAAAAAAAAAAAAAAACATATAATAAAATAAACTAAGCCCTTAAAGTCTCATCATGGGAAAGACAAAGGTGTTTAACAGTTAAAAAAAAACATATCCACAAATATGAATAATTAAATCCCCTAACCAATGGCGTAAAAAAAATGTAATAAACTAAATTTGTGAATATAAAAAAAATGAAAATCTCTACCTCCAATGTGAAGAAGCCATGTTATCAATATGCTGTCATAACTTAATGAAAAGTCCTTATTGCTTTTTGCAATATATTTTGTTTGGTCCATATTTAAAGGGTGAAAATTAAAAATAATTTTTCATACTAAAATCAACTCATTTCTTTCAATTAATTTTTTTAATATATATTTTAATAATAATACTAATTTTAATTTAAAATTTTTAAATATAGATGATGATAAATCTTTAAATTAAATATTTTAATAATTTTTTTTCTTAATTTAATAAGTATATTAATTTTTTTAACCCTGAAATGTATTTTGATTCAATATATTAATATATTAATTGTTTAATAAGTATATATATATTTTTTAACATTGTAATGTATTTTGAGTCAATATATTAGGTAAGGAGCAGCTTGTAGCAACATTTGAAACTTTGGTTTGATAAATCTGTTTTTGTCTATAAACTTATGTATAATTTTTATTTAGGAAAATCCAAAAATAGTAAATATATATGTTATTAACCTCGACACAACACAGTTATATATATATATATATATATATAATTTCAGTTCTGTTTTAAAAAAAAAGAAAGTATATTAACTTACGTATTTCAACATTATTCATTATTTCCATTAACATTTATCAACCTACACCAACCACACATAATGTTACAACAAACATGTCCGATGTTATTACTTTTCAAGGACATTAACATTGGTTTATTGTCATTATACTTAATAATCATTATCTTTATTTTATTAATATTAATCCTGATTCCAAATAAATACAAAAGACAAAAATGGAATTTTAAATTGCTTTTCAAAGTGAGAAGACTTCATAGACCTGTTCCTTTATATCCGCTTGGCTTTATTTTTTTACGTTTAATTTTTTTCTGTCTCCTACGATCGTTCATTTATGCCAGCTAGATGCGTTTTCCGGAATATAAAGCCTGCCCTTCCGAATGCGACGGAAATATTTAAAAGAAATCCATAGCTATGCATGAAAATCCGGAAAAGCTGATAAAATCTAGTTGAAATGCGTGCCATTGGGATCAGAGCATTCGATTCCCACTGAAGTCGACGGAGAGCATATGCATTTCAAATACCAAGGTAAAATATGACGAGGAAAGTTTAGTGTCTTTCGGATTAAGGGACCGGTGCGGCCGTTGGCCCAAACGAGGTAAACTCCCAACTTAAAAATGCCGTGTTTTCGCTGATTGCAAAATTTCAGGTATTCCGGGCTTAAAGCAGTTTAAAGGATGCCTAAAACTTCAGACCACACCGTGAAATTTAAAGGAGGCGAATTCCTTTGCCAAAACTCGGAACTTTTGATCGGATGAGTTCTGGAAGTCCCTCGGTTTAATAGGTGCAATTTAATTTGCTTTACCTTTTTTTGTTCTTAGTTTGTAGGCTTGTAAATGAAAAGGAGTAATACTCTAAAGAAATGGAAAGAAAATATTTGGCATATATGGCCGCCTGTAAAGATGCTGAAAGGTGAAATCAGATTTTGCTTTGTCTTTTTTTATTTTATTCTTTCAGTTTTGGGGCTTGTAAATGGAAAAAGAGTAATAATCTAAAGATATGAGATGGAAAGAAGATATTTGGCATATTTGGCCGTCTTTGAAGATGCTGAAAAGTTTTAAATTCGAAGCCTACAAGTCTACATGAAGTTAAAAATCATTTGGTTAGATATCGCATAGGTTGTGGTTCAGTCTTTGTAAACTAGGTAAAATAAGCTCCAGAATGTATTTTATATGCACAGCTTACATGAAGCAGAAAATCTTTATAGTTTACGGCGAAAGTAGTTTAGATGTTCGTAATCTCTGTTTAGACGAGGTCTTTGCAATTTCTTTTTGGCATATAAGTCTGTTAAAAGTGGTATGTGTTCATTATGTTGTGAATAATTTTCGCCTAATAACTGAGTATGCTGCTTTCTTGTTTTCGTTACAGTCCCAGAATCTTAATTACTGAGTATGATGCTTTCTTGTTTTCGTTACAGTCCCAGAATCTTAATTACTGAGAATGATGCTTTCTTGTTTTCGTTACAGGCCCAGAATCTTGTGCTAGCATATAAAAAGCTGGATTTTCATGCTTCATCGCTCTAGTTTCGTCATATTCAAGTTTGATGCTGGATAGTCAAATTGTGGTTGCCTCTCGCAAATAAACTTTAGTTTACTGTATATTTTTGCAGATGATATTAGAAGTTTTAAATTTCTCCCCGTCACTACACAGTCAGCCTTTTGTTGGCTAGCTAGGTACAAAGAAGCTGGGTATAAAGATGACTCTTTTTCCTGGTTGGAGTCGTCAAATATTATCCAATTTGACCGTGACCTTGTGGTTATGGAGGATCACTGAACTAGTCATTTAAATCGAAGGATTCCTCCTGGTGTTTTTCCCATGCCTCTGAACAGAGAAACTATGTGTGTCGGTAGAGTTTATGAAACCTATGTGTCCTCCGGAGACTGGTCTCATTCGAGCATGGACTTCGTGAGGCTCCTTGATGCCACTGAAGACGATGCTTACTATTTTGGTTACAGGTTCAGGGGAAATCAGAATTACTTAGCCAGACAAGCATTTCTTCGGAGTTACCAGTTTTGTATCGAAGAAAGCTTTAAAGATAAGCTGAAAAGGTCCTTTAGGAGACTAAGCGAGGAATCCTTTGCAGAAATCGTGAAGCAGGCAGCTAGAAACTTAAAGAGAGCTGCAAAGGCCATTATGGAGAGCCATAACCAGAAATTTCTTGCAAGAAAAAAGAAGCAGCGTATGAATTTATGGCCTGGTGCCTGTTTTAGGCCCTCTTTCAGCCAGGATAAACATGTGTTTTTTTAAGGCATGTTTGAGCTTTACTTGAAGAAATTTCAAGGTATACGCTCCTCTTTCAGTTCTTACTGCATGCTTGTCCGGAATATTTTTCATTTCTATTACAACATTTCCATTAAAGTTTTTAGCTTTGTTTGGCTTTGTTGGATTGCGTTACAGGGTTTTGGGTATTGTATAAAAAAAGCACTTTCAATGCATTCGAAGTTACTTTTCTGGAAGTCGAAGGCCGTAAAATTGAAGGCATGGTGCGACTTTGGAGCTTTCTGGAATTCAGATAATTATGATATCGTCCACGCATTGTCCTGATTGTAACAGAGGCTGCATAGGACTATTGGTAGTATTGGTGACCTGCATGTCTATTTATTAAAGCTTAGGCTGTAGTTTTATTTTGCGTCCGGTTAAAATCAACTTCAACGAGGGCTTGCTTTTCCACGGGTGGAATAAGAAAATATTGTAGGTACAATAGTTTGGTGAGAAGGTTTGCATCCAGCGTGTGGAAGTAGTTGTTAATTTGGTTTAATGGTCGAGCTGGTGGTATTCAAATCTCAGACAGAGGTAAATTTGTACAATTACCATTCAAGAGTCTCGAAAAAATATAGTAGATAGTGGTGTTGGAGATGACAGTTTGGAGAATTGCCATCTCCAGAAAAAAGTTGTTTCAATCAAACTTTGTGGTCACGTAATTAAAAAAATATATATCTTTCAGAATATCATAGCGAGTCAAGAATATGGGAGCGAATTTTAATTTTAAATTGGGTATTAAACGAAAATCTTAGATCATGAAACTAAGGTATTATGTTTGACGAAGAATAATGTTTTCTTACCTTTAAATAAATATTAAGATGATCTTCTCCTCCCTAATTATGATTATAATATGGAATCTTTTATATTCCAATTAAGATAATGTGAGACTTATGAAATATTTAAGCAATGCAATACTAGGATTATAATGTGGAATCTTTTATATTCCAATTAAAATAATGGGAGACTGATGAAATATTTATGCAATGCAATAATGGGGAGGACCTGACTGATAATCTGGAAATATTTATGAAATGCAATAATGGAGTATCTTTGCTATATGTAAATTAATAGTTTGATAGAAATGTTTTTATAAGTTAAGTACAAAGTTTCATTCAGGTCAATTTAAAATGATAAAACAAAGTGTTTCTATAATGGGAACATCTTATGCCTATTGTTATATGTCAATCAATCAATAGTTTGATAGAAACTTTTTTATAAGTTAAGCAAAAATTTCATTCAAGTCTCAATTTAAAATGATAAAACAAAGTGTTTCTATAATGGATAGATCTTATATCTATTATTATATGTCAATCAATAGTTTGATAAAGATATTTTTATAAGTAAAGCAAAAGTTTCATTTAGATCTCAATTTAAAACGATAAAACAAAATGTTTCTATATCTTTCAGGCCCCAATTCAATATCATAACATAATTCAACTATAATTCTTCTTTTTAAGGTCTCAATTTAACATGATAAAGCAGTATTACATATCCCTTTCCGGTCCCAATTCAATATCATAAAACAGGGTGCTCCATCTCTTTTAAACAATTAATTTTATTTTTTTAAAACAAACTATATTTTAAATATGTTAGGTTTATTTGGAATATAATCTTCAATCATAATATAAAATTTTAAATAACTAAAAAAAATAATAAAACTATTTTAATATTAACTTTTAAAAAATAGTAAAAACAATAATAAAACAACTTTAATATTTAAATGTAAAAAATGAAAATAGTTGTTTTTTAAATATAGAAAATGAAAATGGTTGTTTAAAAAACTTGTAAAATAGAAAACCTAATAGTTATTAAAAATTAATAAACTTTATCTATTGGGAAACCTCCAACTTTACCTATTGGAAAACCTCCAAATAAGAGTCCAATGTGTTTAGGGTTTGAGTTGCATTATCCAAAGTCAACACTTCTATTCAAAAAGCTAAGAATCAATAAACTTTACCTATTAGGAAACCTCCAAATAAGAGTCCAATGTATATATGGAGTTAAGTTGTAGGACTTTGCAAAGTTTATAATGGAACTCAAGGTCAAGGTCTCTCTAGTAAATATAATTAGTTTTTTTAGGTATATTTTAATTTTTTTTTAAATTTTTTAGATAGAGTTAAGTTGTAGGATTTTGCAAAGTTTATTGGAATTCAAGGTCAAGGTTTTTCTAGTAAATATAATTAGTTTTTTTAGGTATATTTTAATTTTTCTTATTTTTTTATAAAAATAAATTTTATGCTTTAAATGTTGTGTATATAAAGTTAAGTTGTTAGGTATATTTTAATTTTTCTTATTTTTTTATAAAAATAAATTTTATGCTTTAAATGTTGTGTATATAAAGTTAAGTTGTAGGACTTTGCAAGTTTTATAGTGGAAACTCAAGATATATTTTAAGTATATTTTTGGTATGTTTTTGCTTTTCCTATCAAGACACCATCATATAATATAAAAAAAAAAAGTTATTATTATCAAAATATTAAAATGGTTGTTGTTGAGAAGACTATGATTTAATAATTAGCAAGCTAGATGCAAGGTAAGTGTTGAGGTCTCACCTAGCAATATTGCATGGTAAATGATTCTCAAGGCTTGACTACTTCCTTCCATGGAAAATTTTAGGGGCCAAATTTTGTCAGTGGACTAAATTTTTAGGGGTTTTTTCAAAATAACGTTTATCATTTTTTTTTATAAAATTATTTGCTCAAATTCAATAAAATAAAAGTATTTTACTCTAAAAATCACCAAAAATTTCTAGAAACTATATAAAATCCTTAGAAATTTGAATGTTTTTGTAAAAATGTCACTAAACATTTTATGGTTGGCATTTTAAGAATTAACAAAATTCACCAACGTTTATACACTTTAAGATACATATGGAGCCTTAAAAATTTCCTTGGTCCCTTCTTTAGTGGCAAAAGAAAGTATGCAATAGAAATAGAGGAGTATTAATGTGAAACTAAAACTCCCAACATAAAGATATACTAGTATTATAGGACAATAGCTTATAACATGAGATAAAAAATGCTAGAGGAATGTAGTGACACCTCACACGGTTATTGACAATGCCCCTTGTATATAAACCACATTTTGAGACCATAGAGGGGTTCTTTTTCCACTGTTCATGCTCATTTTAACTTAATTCTAGCTCATAAAGATTGAGACAATGAAGGGGATGCTATTAAGGTTGTGATGAAGTTAAATTTCCAGTCCCAAGCTCACATTCTCGAGACTAGATTATGTGTGTAGATGAGAAAGGTAGTTTTTCTAACCTATTTTGAATTACTATTCTCACAATAGACTTAGTAGCGTGTAATTGAGGTTAGGAAATGATGTCGTTGCATATTAATGGAAAACTCCTTGATCTATTTGGTGCTAGCAAAGAATGTGATCCATAATGACAAGAAGGTAGAAATATAACAATGAAACACACAAAGATATTGCAAGAAACACAATAATATAACTAAATTCAGATTCTATTAATGATTGTTTGGAATACAAAACACTGTAAAATGCAAAGCACACAAGCTAGCTAGAATGGTGGTAGCTTATCCCTGAAGAGAGAGATGTGTTGGCCATGCTCATTTTCAAGAAACTAATTACAAAGAGGTCGAAAATACATTTTAACATAAAGCATCAATGAGAAAACCCTAAACATCCAAAACCTTAACCCCAAAAGATGAAACACCAAAAGGTTTGTGGGCCTCGATGTGTTTAGTTGATACGTCAACTTCCCGAGGGCGTAAATTTTGCATACGATCTCCATTTGGGGCACCAGTTGATCGGATCATGGACCTGAAAAACTATAGAAAAATTGCTAAGATATGGAACCATTCTGAATTAGTGGAACAGGTGGGTGGCCACCAGTATCCACGTGGATCAACAATGGAAACAATGGTCCCCATTGTGTCAAGTTCCTCCATTAGATGGAGAAACTCCTACTGAATCCGAGTCCTGGTGAGCCACTTGCCCTGGTGAAGAAGTTGCCCTACTTTGACGACTCGATAGAGTTGGATGTTTTGTTGGTGGGTGCCCTTCTTCTTGGTGTCCATGATCCGATCCACTGCCGCCTATTCAATGTAGTCAAGATTGAGTTATCTAGGGGCCAAGTGCTCGACCACATCTGAACTATCTAGGAGAGGTGGAAAATATGGTCGAAGTAGTTCCACATTAAATATGGGGTGTGTTGGAGCAGGCTATTTTGGATAAGTATTGGGAATTGTGCAGGAACAGATCGCACGACATTTTGGTTAAGGAGCAACGAACGCAAAGCAGTTGGAACATGTTCGGGAGTTAGCGTGCAAAATGAAGAAAACAGTTAGGATTTTGGGACATTTTGTCCACATTGTAACAACATTAGCCCTATTGTAAAACTATAAATTGTAATGGACTTTTGGGTAGAGAAAGTGAAGTTATTTTGGGTGATGAGTTTTGGAGCAAGAGTTTAAGTGAAGAATTGACTAAGTGTTTGGGTGTTTTTTTGAGTAATGACTGAGGTTTTCAAGAGGTAGGCTCACACTACGGCAGCAGAATGACTGAGACAGTTTTGGGTAATGTCAAGTGTTATATCTTATTGTGCGTAGTACACAAATTTAAGGAGATTGTTAATGAATAAAATAAGAAGCCAACCATTGTGGAGGTAGCCCAGATTGGAGTGAACCAAGTTAAAAACCTATGTCTTAATGTGTTGTAGCCCAAATTGAAGTGAACCACTTTAAAAACCTATGTCTTGATGTGTTGTTTTTGTTTCTAATACACTTGAGTCAATGATGAATGAATGTTAAGTGGAGTAATGTAGTACACATGGTATATTGAATGATAATTAAAGGTTAAGTAACATACATTGATAGATGAATGGATAATGCATAATATAGTTACGTTAAATGCCTCACTTTCCCTCAGTGCATAAACTTGGTTACTTGAAGCAGGTTTGGGTAATGTGAACTGTTATATCTATTGTTTGTTCTGGTACATAAACTTGGTTACTTGAAGCAGGTTTGGGTAATGTGAACTGTTATATCTATTGTTTGTGTACCAGAACTATACTAGTGATAAAAGCTAGTTGAAATGCTTGCCATGGGGATCAGAGCATTCTATTCCCACTTGTGGTCGACGGAGAGCAAATGCATTTCAAATCGCAAGGTAAAATATGACGAGGAAAGTTTAGTTTCTTTCGGATTAAGGGACGGGTGCGGCCGTTGGCCCAAACGAGGTAAACTCCCAACTTAAAAATGCCGTGTTTTCGCTGATTGCAAAATTTCAGGTATTCTGGGCTTAAAGAAGTTTAAAGGATGCCTAAAACTTCAGACCATACCGTGAAATTTAAAGGAGGCGAATTCCTTTGCCGAAACTCGGAACTTTTGGTCGGATGAGTTCTGGAAGTCGCCCGGTTTAATAGATGCAATTTAATTTTGCTTTGCCTTTTTGTTTTCAGTTTATACGCTTGTAAATGGAAAAGGAGTAATACTCTAAAGAAACGGAAAGAAAATATTTGGCATATATGGCCGCCTGTAAAGATGCTGAAAGGTGAAATCAGATTTTGCTTTTTTTTTTCTTTCAGTTTTGGGGCTTGTAAATGGAAAACGATTAATATTCTAAAGAAATGAGATGGAAAGAAGATATTTGGCATATTTGGCCGTCTTTGAAGATGCTGGAAAGTTTTAAATTCGAAGCCTACAAGACTACATGAAGTTAAAAATCATTCGGTTGTGGTTTAATCTTTGTAAGCTAGGTAAAATAAGCTCCAGAATGTATTTTATATGCACAGCTTACATGAAGCAGTAAATCTTTATAGTTTACGGCGAAAGTAGTTTAGATGTTCATAATCTATGTTTAGACGAGGTCTTTGCAATTTCTTTTTGGCATATAAATCTGTTAAAAGAGGCGTGTGTTCATTATGTTGTAAATAATTTTCGCCTAATAACTCAGTATGATGCTTTCTTGTTTTCGTTACAGGCTCAAAATCTTGTGCTAGCATATAAAAAGATGGATTTTCATGCTTCATCGATCTAGTTTCGTCATAATCAAGTTTGATGCTAGATAGTCAAATCGTGTTTGGCTCTCGCAAATAAACTTTAGTTTACTGTATATTTTTGCAGATGATATTAGAAGTTTTAAATTTCTCCCAGTCACTACACAGTCAGATTTTGGTTGGCTAGCTAGGTATAAAGAAGCTAGGTATAAAGATGACTCTTTTTCCTCGTTGGAGTCGTCAAATATTGTCCAATTTGACCCTGACCTTGTGGTTATGGAGGATCACTGAACTAGTAATTTAAATCGAAGGATTCCTCCTGGTCTTTTTACCATGCCTCTGAACAGAGAAACTATGTGTGTCGGGAGAGTTTATGAAACCTATGTGTCCTCCGGAAACTGGTGCCATTCGAGCATGGACTTCGTGAGGCTCCTTGATGCCACTGAAGACGATGCTTACTATTTCGGTTACAGGTTCAGGGGAAATCAGAATTACTTAGCCAGACAAGCATTTCTTCGGAGTTACCAGTTTTGTATCGAAGAAAGCTTTAAAGATAAGCTGAAAAGGTCCTTTAGGAGACTAAGCGAGGAATCCTTTGCAGAAATCGTGAAGCAGGCAGCTGGAAACTTAAAGAGAGCTGCAAAGGCCATTATGGAGAGCCATAACCAGAAATTTCTTGCAAGGAAAAAGAAGCAGCGTATGAATCTATGGCCTGGTGCTTGTTTTAGGCCCCTCTTTCAGCCAGAATAAACATGTGGCTTTTTAAGGCATGTTTTGAGCTTTTCCTGAAGAAATTTCAAGGTATACGCTCCTCTACCAGTTCTTCCTGCATGCTTATCCGGAATATTTCTCATTTCTATTACAACATTCCCATTAAAGTTTTTAGCTTTCTCTGGCTTTGTTGGATTGTGTTACAGGGTTTTTGGTATTGTATAAAAAAAGCCGTTTCAATGCATTTGAAGTTACTTTTCTGGAAGCAGAAAATTGAAGGCATGGTGCGACTTTGGAGCTTTCTGGAATTCAGATAATTATGAAATTCGTCCAGGTATTGTCCTGATTGTAACAGAGGCGGAAGAGGACTGTTGGTAGTATTGGTGACCAGCATGCCTATTTATTAAAGCTTAGGCTGTACTTTTATTTTGCGTCCGGTTAAAATCAACTTCAACGAGGACTTGGTTTTCCACAGGTGGAATAAGAAAATAAGAAGAGTAGTTAAACATTCAAGAATTTATTTGCTATATTTTTTGAAGATATTTTCTCAAAACTCGGCTATAGTGATTATTTCTGTATTCAGAACAATTCAAGAATTTATTTGCTATATTTTTTTGAAGATTTTAAACCAATTTTTTTTTTTTTTTATAACAGTTAAAACAATTATATAAATGATTATTAATTTGATTTAATAGTCTAGCTAATGATAATGAAACCTCATAATGTAAATTTGTACAACTATCAATCAACAAGAAATTGTTTTAACAGTTAAAACAATTATTAGGGATTGTGGTGTTGGAGATAACAGTTTGGAGAATTGTCATCTCCTGGAAAAAAAAAGTTGTTTCAAACAAACTTTGTGGTCACGTAATAAAAAAAAAAACACTATCTCATTAAGAAGATAATCGCAAGTCAAGATTATGAGAGCGACTTAATTTTAAATTGGGGATTATTCGAAAATCTTAGATCATGAAACTAAGGTATCTTCTTTGACGAAGAATAATGTTTTCTTACCTTTAAATAAATATTAAGGTCATCTTCTCCTCACCTAATTACGATTAAAATGTGGAATCTTTTATATTCCCAGTAGTGACTGATCATAAATGGAAATATTTATGCAATGCAGTTATGGGGAGGAACCTGAGTGATGATCAATGGAAATATTTATGGAATGCAATAATGGGAGGATCTTTTTACTTATTAGTATAAGTTAATCAATAGTTTGATAGAAAGGTATTTATAAGTTCAAGCAATAGTTTAATTCAATAATTCTTTTCAAGGTAATTCATTAATTCTTTTCAAGGTCCCAATTTAACATGATAAAACAGAGTGTTCCATGTTCCTTTCAGGTCCCCAATTTAACTAACATCATAAAATGGAATGCATCTTTTTTAGAAAAATAATTTTATTATTTTTAAAACAAATTACATATTAAGTTTATTTGAAATTTAATCTTTATTTATAATATAAAATAAATAAAATCAAAATAATAAAATTATTTTAATATGAATATGTAAAAAATCAAAATAATAAAACTATTTTAATATGAATATATAAAAAATCAAAATAATTGTTTAAGAACTTGTAAAGTAGAAAACAAAAACAGTTATTAAGAAAAATCAATAAAATTTACCTATTACGAAACCTCCAAATACTGAGTCCAATGTGATTTAGTGTTTGAGTTGCATTATCCAAAGTCAACACTCCTATTCAAATAGCTAGAATGTCTTTTTAGAGTTTGAAGCCACAAAAAGGTTGGTATAGAGGTGGTGTTTTTATTTTTAATTTTACACTTTCATCTTCAATTACCTTATTTTATTATTACACTCTTATTTTGTACAATGATAATGACTTAATTTTTAATAGTGTTTTTCTTTATTAAAATAACATTTTATATTTTAAATGTTGTGTATCTAGTTAAGTTGTAGAACCTTGCAAAGTTTATAATGAGAATTCAACGTCAAGGTTTCCTTAGTGAATATAATTAGTTTTTTTTTAAAGGTATATTTTAATTTTTTTTAAATTTTTTTATAAAAAAGAATCTTATACTTTAAATATTGTGCATAAATTTATAAAAAAGAATCTTATGTTTTAAATATTGTGTATATATGTAACACCATGTTTCCCCAAGTCTGTAAAAATAATTATATTGGCCAAGAACTATGGCAAACTCAAAGATGTGAATGTGTGATTTGAATGTGAATGTGTGATTTGAATGTGTGATGGCTAGGTTGGTAGGTGAGGAGGCCCCTCATGGGTTAATGAGGGATGGGGGTGGACCGTCCATCCGTGGAGGCCTCAGACCTGACCACCGCGGGGAAATTCGTGCCACACACAACCTCGCCGAAAATAAAAGGCAGGTAAAAGGTGTGGAAAGGGGACGCGAGGGGGAGATCGCAGCGGGAAAGAGACCAGAAGAACTCTGGAACAAAATACAGAGTGAACGATAGCAGAGAAGAAG